>JAYDZE010008548.1:0-10551 GCA_034509125.1 Monilaria moniliformis
TAAAGGTGGCCGCCGCATTGCGGCGGACCACCGTTAACGCCGCCCGTGTGCGGCCGCCGCAGCCTGGCGATCAGCCGTTCCAGCGGCTGAAAGCCCGGCTACGGCGCGGCTGGATCCCGTCCATCACCGCCCCGCCGCGGCCGCCCCCGTTTTCTCCCCATTTGCGGCTGCGCTATTGATGCTCTAAGTCAATAATTAACTATCATGTTGATATCAAATTATTATAGTATGTTTGGTGTCACTTTCTATACTTAATAAAAAAGGTTGACGTTATATTATATATATGCTTGTGATTGAATAGTATATTTAAATATGCTTGTAGGACGTAGTTATAAATCATTTCGAATATGTGTGATTGTCCTTTGGACTTCAATAAAGCAATTTGTAGAATAACGACAAGAAGCAATAGGCACACACAGATGCGTGTCTATCTTATATAAATTATTATGGTAATTAATTTTTCGATAAATTTAGTTGAAAATAACTAGAAAACAGAATGTACTCCACATAGCGCGTGCATGCAAACACTCGCAGGGGCGTGAATCAAGTTGTTTTGTTGTGTTGTATAATCCTCGTCTCAGTAAAATCACCCAACAAACTACTTCTTAGATAAAAATAAAATTAGAAAAACGAAAATGGAAGAGAAAAATGAAAAAGGAATGAACGCATCATAATTGGCAACATCTCTCCTCAAACTGAAATTGATTCTTGGACCGTGCCTGGACTGCGAGAATTGGCTTTAAATTGGCAGATTTTACCCACAAACACGTACACGTTAGCTGGATAATGAATTTTGTTTCCTGTTGATGGAGTTGAACAGATCTTTTCCCCAATTGAATTGACGTGATGATGAGAGTGAGAATTGGATCTGATCTCAAAGACTCCCTTAAATTTCAGCTCTGGAACTTCACTCAAATTTCGCAAGGTAAACCCTCGATGCCGAGCTGAATTTGAAATTTTTTGAATTCAGAATTAGTCAGATCTGCTTACTGATCTTTGCTCTCACTGATCTATATGAACGAACGCCTCTGTCTTCCCAATAACATTCTAATTATAAAAACCTTATCTACTCGTAAAGCAGGAGAAAAAGTTTGAATTCTAGGGTTTTGTAAGAAACCTCAGAAAACATTCAAGACCTGCTTACAAAAAATTATCTGCTCGTATCAAGTGACTGGATTAGTATCTTAATTTCTTGATAAGATTATTTATTTCTAATATTCATTAGTTTATCTCATTCTTTCTGTCTCTGCGCATGTTTCAGTTACGGAATAGAGAGTCAAGGATGAAATGAATTCCAATGCTGACTGTAATTATATGTTGTAGAATGTATTATGTATGATTGGAATTGGAACTTCCATTTACAAATATTTGAACGCAGCTTAAGTTATGGATTATCAACTGGAAGGTCCATCCAGGCAAGGTCTGATAATTATGGCAATCCTGTGAAGTGCAGGTTGGAGAATTTGCAGTTGCTGATCTAGCTGTATATACGATATCGTATCATATATCTAAATACTTAGAAAACATGCACCGAAATGGACCTGGGAATAGGCACAGGTCAAATATAATGGGGATGGGGGGTGTGGCTGCTGCCTCACGAATTCCTCCAGAAGGTTCAATGAGGGGTTATCGGATGCACAATTCTGAGTACAGGAACTATAATCGTGGTGGTTATGGAAGTGGGGGTCACTCTAAGCAATACCAGCCACCTCTGCCCCCTCAAAGGGAGACTGACATTTTCATGGAAGCTGGAAGGATGGCTGCTGAGTATTTGGTTTCTAAAGGCATGCTGCCACCAAATGCACTTTCAGGAAAGTGGCAGAGTGATGGCTTGAAAAACCTGGTTGGCAACTTTCAGGCTTATAGGCCTGAAGCAGAAAAAATACAGACTTCTGTGGATGGCCGTGCATCAGCTCATTCCCGTTTGGGAAATGCTGCTCTAGATGTAGATCCAGGTAGGAGAAAGTATTCTGATGAATATAATTCAATGGGTTCTAGAAGTTCTATTCGAGGAATAGAACGAGGAAGGAAAAGAACTGGATCTTTCAAAAATTATGGGTCGGAGGTTAGTAGAGAATTGGGAAGAAGTGGATCATTGACGGAGAAGATTAGAACTTTCCACAGTGCAGAGGCAGATTGTGATGCTTCTGTTGGACATTACGGTGAGCAGCCTTCTGGTAAAGATGGTAATTGCGAGATGCATAGGTCATCTCCTGGTGAAACAGCTCAAGTAATAGAAAGTGAAACTCAAATAGTCTCTGGATTGGAGAAACGTAACTCAGTGGAAGATGCAGATGTGAATACTAGTATATTGAGTAATGAGAAGTGTCTAACATCAAATGCAAACTCCGAAGCCACAAAAAAGTCTGATGATGAGTCGGACGTAGTTAAAGCTGTAAATAGTGATAATGAATTGCAGCAAAAGAATGATGAGAAAAAGGAGGTTGCATCTTCTGGAATGGAGGATACTTCGGTAAGTCAGGACCATGTTGATTTAGTAAAGCAGTGCAAATTTGCAAATGTTCCTACTAAAGCTCGTTCATCATTGACAATCAAGGGTCTGAAGGCTGATCAGAATCCCATTAAAGAAGAAGAGAATATTTCCAAGAGAGAACCTTTGGAGGATACTGGAGTGCATATTATAGATGTTGGCATCGAGAATTCAGCTGGTAATGCTGCTACCCATCAAAATAATGAGCTTAAAAGCCTTCCGTCAGATGAGTCAGAAAAAGAGATCACTACGTACTTAACAAGGTCAGCACCGAGCTTGAGGTCTGAGTCTTTTGCTGAGAGATCATTATATAAAGAGCAACGACCAGATGAGGAGCTGTCAGGTTTCGGAAGGTCAAAGTCCATGCTAATGGAGCGAGGTGAAAAACGAGCAATAGATTGTAATCCTGATGGTAAGGAGGATTTTAAGAAACTTAGACAATGGGTTCCTCTGCAGGATGCTCAATCTAATAGCTCTCCAATTTCTAGCTCAACAGAAAGCAAGCCACTATCACAAGAACCAAGTACTTCACAGGGTTCTCATCTGGCTCCATCTCCTGATCAGAATAGTTTGGATATTTCACTATTTCCCAAAGATAATGCTGACTCATCTGAGTTCATGCAAGAAAAGCAGCTGTTTCCCAGTTCATTTAAGACTTGTGACCTGAATCTCGTTGGAGCTTGTGATGTCAACGAGAATCATGATGCTAATCCCATGCTTGTTTTCCCATCTATCACCCAAACAAGAAAAGCAGCAACACCTATTGATGTTGATTTGTCCATGGGTAACAATGGTAATATGTCTAATAAAACTGGTAAACACAATGTAAATGAGAAGGATATTGAGATTATAGATTTGGAAAAGGATTCTGCACATGAAGACAAAACCTATGGTAATTCAGACAGAAGGTTAGTTTGTTGATGAAACATGCATACATGTACTTGTAAATTACTTCTTTTTGGACACACACAAAAAGTAAGGAACACGTAGATGTTATAAGTAAAAGATTTCTTCATTTTGATAGTTATTTACATAATCGGTGGACATGAACGATTATTTATTTTACTGCTTTTGTGTCTCGTGCCTTTATATCGTTATGTTTCCTGTCACATTTTACCTGCTTTATGCTTTGCTATGGTTGTTGATACATGTCTTGGTCAAGCAGGGGAGATACTGTATTCACTGACTTGGATGGCTTGCCTAATAATGTACACAATGCTACCGGGATGCCTGACGTTCAGGATGGATATGGACTTATGATATCGGAACTTCTTGGTAGTGACAGCCCAAACTGTTCTTCTGTACCAACAGATTTGAATTCTTTGCACAATCATATGGGTCTACCAAATGCAGAGGTAACGGATGCATCTATTTGTAATCAATAGGGAACTACGAAGCTTTGGAAAAAGAAAAAATTAGTACTTTAATGACTCATTTTGTGATCTGACACGATTATCTCAAATATCTTACATTTGTTGTCTCTTATTAGTCAATTTCTATTTCTTTCTCTCAAATTGTAGAGGGGCAATGAACAATACCTCATCCTACTTACCTTAGATGATAATCTTATTCTATATTTGCTGCAGGGAATTCTTGGCGATGATGACTCAATTTATATGTCCCTGGGCGAAATACCAATAAGTATGCCTTATGCTTTGAAGTTTACTATTCATCTTGTTAGCTCACTGCCATTGGATTTATTTTCATGATAAATTGGGTAGTTTTATAATCTATTACAGCACAATATGAAATTTAATTATATATTTTGGCATCATGGCATGCATACTAAATAGAATTTCATGTTTCAGTGGTGCACCATGAAAACATATTCTAGGACAAAGATCTCCATAACTGCGCTTTTCTCTCTGTCTGGACTATAATTAGTTGAACTTGAAGGCAGATTCCAACTCTAATTTGCATATGAATAGTTGTCTAGACATATGCTTGATCTGTTTGGATTTCGTCCTCATCATCTATAGCTGAAGAGTAGTGGGAACAATTTGGTCAATTTGTTGAAAATTACTAGATTAAAGATATAGTTATTGTTGTTGATAAACCTCCTTTATGACATGGTTATTACTAAACTACTAAACTAAGCTTGTGTTTTCTATAGTGACATGAATCCTATTTCTTATGGATTAAGAAAATAGCTATTGTCCATAAGTTTGTCTTAAAACTCAAACTTGTCCTTTCGGCAGCTTGCATAAGCTGGTTTATTCATTTGTTATTGTTGCCTTGGGATTTCATGCAGAAGTACATATCTGAATAATTTTATTAGTGTACTTTTCTCCAGCCACAGGAACTAAGATTCTCCTTATCTATTATAGCGATAGTTTGAGTTTGCATTTTTTTCTTTTCTTGTGAAGGGCCAAATAATTGGGTACCTAATAGCATGTAAATGTAATACATGAAAGTGTTTTGGCGTGCACTCTCTCTCCCTCTCTAATCACATTGATATTAATTTGTTGTAGGCATTCTGGGAGCCTGGGAGCAGCCATCGCAGGACTATGGGAAACCATTTTGAGCATGATAAGTACATTAATTTCAAATGTTGTGGTGCTCGACCATTTGTTCTTTATGTCTCATTAAGTGTTGATCAAGTGATGCAGTTGCAATGGGTTACCTGTACTTGACCACAACTTTCGTCCCATCTCCGTTAATAATATGGTTTGTAGTTGTATCTATGGTGTAGAGTATATCAGGAAGAAGTGAGATTGGTTATCTTGTGACCGCCGTTGCTCCTCAAAACCAGAATGGTTATATTATGTATGTAGAGAGATACATGACCATTAGCAACTATATAAATATTCAGTAACTTGCATTCCAAAGCTCCTTTCCGCACAGGTAATGTACTTTGTGTTTGGGAGTTGGATAGTGATATAAATATCAATTTTTTTTAGACAAAATCAAACTTTCATAAATTACGAAAATGATAACGGTTATGAGCAGCAAGTTGTGGGATTGATACAGGTAAAGTTTCATCAGCCCTGCAAGCAAAGGCTGGAATTGTGCAGCAGGGTAGCAATTTTGTTAGCAAGAAAATTACAAGATCGACTAACCCAACAAAATTAGGCATGGTTAAAAGGTTGCGAACGAAAAGGATGTTTGCCACCAGTGTTCAAAATTATCAACTTGTACCACCAGATCTGGGATTCTCATTCTCGAAGCAAGAACATGGAAAACACCCCCCAATCTAGACCCAAACAAGAGTCAGAGTTCATTGCAAATTCTAGGTCTTCCTCTCATCTAACCTCTAACTACACTGCACACTTTGATTTCAATGAAATTTCATGCTCCTTTCCCAGGTAAAGCAACTAACAATTGTGGCAAAAAACTATTAGAAGTTTGGTTAAAGCAGTCCAACTAAGGGTCTTTTCTCACATGGTACACAAATATAGCTTTTGTATGAAGGGATCTCCTTCAGTATTACTCATTACCTAATTTTAAAAACATTTTTCTAAAAGATTTATAATACATGTGAAGAATACAAGAACTAAGAAGGGGCTGTGAATCTGTGATTGCTTTCATGGATTAATCAAAGGATGCACGAATTTGGTTGCTTCGTCCAAATCTACTCGTCTTTATATTTTATTAATTAATAATGATAAAAAAAAAGAACGAAAAGAGAGGTGGACACGTGCGTGAGATAATAGGGTCTAACCTGCCACGTTTATGTCTAGAGGTATCTAGTGGGCCGGGCCGGCCCAAGCCAGGCCCAGGCCCGGTGAGGCCCAGATGGGTTGAGGCCTGATGAGGCCTAGGCCCATGTCTGAAGCGCATTGGACCTAGCCCAGACACACTTGGATAGTAGGCCTGGGCTGGGCCGTGGCTGGCCCACTTCGGTTGGTGCCAGAGATAAGCACCCGACCGGGTAAGACAAGTGCTTAAATTGCACCCAGCCGGGTGAAAGAAGGAGGAGCTTGAGGATTACAGAGAGTTGAACCCGGCCGAGTATAAGCGTGTGCAACAATATACCCGGCCGGATGAAATGAGGCCGAAAACAGGGAGTGGGACCCGCCTGAGTAGGTAGCTTGCAACTAAGCACCCAATCTGGTAGAAGTTGATGACGAGATCCAATGAGTTCCATCCGACCAGGTGAGATAGGACGCCACTATCCACCCGGCCGGGTGACGTGCTTGGCTAATTTTTCACTATTAATTATTGAGATTCAATAATTAAAATTTATATTTTAAACATGTTGTCTAAAAACTCTAAATTCTAATAAGGAAAGGATGATTGTCAACCAATTTAAAACTAATATTGATTTAATAGAGTAGCTGCAAAAATTACAAGTTTACAAAAATTGGCTAATTCGGATAATTTTGCCAATCATAAGTAAAATTTAGATTTTGAGAACTTGAATAGTAATAATCCATAGTTTGAAAATAAAATCTCTCAATATTCGCCTCTTGATCTTCTTGTGAATTAATTACTAAATTTGGTTCACCGTCTTCATCTTCTTGATCTTCGTATTTCATTTTCGGAATTTTATGTCGTTCATTCGATATTCTTCATCCAACCAATTCTTCAAGAGCATGCAAAATTCAAGTTATTCATTCGATATTCTTCATCGTATTTCAAGTTGTTCATTCGATATTCTTCATCCAACCAATTCTTCAAGAGCATGCAAAATTTGATAGACTTTGGAGTCAATCGAGTTCTTCTATCGATCAATGTCCTTGCACCTACACTAAAAGCACTTTCGGATGCTTCACTAGACATTTGACATGTTTGTAGATCACGTGCAATTATAGATAAAATTTGATAATTTTTTGTTCCATTTTCCACCAGTGCAAAATATCAAAATCTTTCGAAATTTCTACCAAATTTAAACTTAAATAATGTTTAAGTTCATTTGTTGACTTTGTACTAGCGTCGTCTTTCCTATTCTTTAGTTTATCTAAAAGTGCATAACTAGAAGAAGAACCAATATTGCTACTTTTGTAAGTAGATGATGACATAGTAGTTGTTATTGTATTTTTGAAGCTAGACGTGTACGAACCAACTAATGAATTTAAAAAATCCTCTAAATGTTCATTCATTATTGGATTTTGAATACCAAAACATGGGTAATATTCTTCGAGATAAATTTCACAACCATCATTTTTAATCTTGGGTAAAAAATATAAGAAAAATAGCACAAAAATGAACACTTTCATAATACTTTTTTCATTTAGTCTCCATTTCTTTAATAATTTCTTTTACATTTTCCATATTTCTATATATGTTCATCAAATATTTTAACAATATTAACCATTTCACGCAACATAATATTAGAAGATAGTAGAAACCGGACATAAGATTAGTTATATCTTTAAATTGTTACAAACTAATATATCAATAATTTCCCAATTCATTTCACTAATGGTACTAATTGTAGAATTATTTTATTCTTTAATATATCGTATTATTATTGGAGAATAAGGTTTAGCTTCCATTAGCATCCTATAAGTTGAAGATCACATAGTCTTTACATCAATGTAAGAAATTTTAAATTTCATTTGCACTTTTTACCATTCTTCATATTTTTGCAACCTAACCGATGATGAGGTAATAAATAACATACAATCTCTTATAAGATCTATATGAGGTCTAACACTTTGCATTCCATCATATACACAAAGATGTGGATATAACAAATACAACGAATATGAAAAAATTTCGCATCAAATTTAGCTTCAAAAATTATTTGAAAAGTTCTATAGCTCTACTATTATTTGAAGCATTATCTAAGGTAATAGATATAATTTTATCACTTATTTCCCAATAATTCAAACAAACCATAATAGCTTGATATATAAATAGACCATTGTGTGGATGCTCAAGCGATGAAAATTCAATTTATTCTTTTTTTTCTAACATGAGATTTTCATTTATCCAATGTGTCATAACGCATAAATAATGCAAACCTTGTCTTCCTAGCCATAAGTCTATATAGTTAATGAAATTTTAAAAGTTATTTTGGAAAATAAAGTTTTCAAAGTAATAATTTAATATTCATATATTTTATAACCATCTTTATAACAAGTATTTCGTGAAACATTTCTAACACAGGGCTGAATATTTTTCATAAAATTGAAAAATAATGATTTTCTACAAAATTAAAGGGAAGTTCAGCTCCTATAACCGTTTTAGCTAATTCATATCTTACTTCATCATGTTTATATGCATAATTTGCAATGGTGCCCACTAGATGAAACATCCAAATTTTATTCTAACAAGTCATTATCTTCTCAATTCTTGTCATGATTATTCAAATGCCTAGTTAGGGTACCAGTGCCACTATTGGGTTTAAATGAGAATTTAACTTTACAAAATTTACAAAGTGCTTTGTCATTGTTTAAATCAAAATAATTCCACACTTTACTAGTATTAGATCAAATTGGTGATTTTTTAGTATAAGTAGATGTTTGAGCTTCGATAATAGTTTCTTTTTCTTCTATTTCTTCTTCTATTGTTTGTTGTGGTAAGTTTGGTGACATGAATTCTAATGGAAGAGGATCACTTTGTGGTGTCTTAGAAGATGAACTAGTATATTTTCCAAAAATCTTTTCATTTTCATATAATAGAAATAATCAAGTAATGGAATAGAAATAATCAAACACGGCAGAAAATGGCAGCAAAATACCGAATAAAAATTATCGTAAAAATTGACATCAAATTTTGCTGAGAAAAACTCGCAGCAAAAGATTGAACAATATTACAAAACTGGTAGCAAAATCTCATAGCAAATAATGGATACAAACAGAAATATAATAAATTAAAACAAAAAACAGAACAAATGTGCATAATAGAAAACAGAACAAAAATTACAAAACAACTTAACAAATGAGGCAGAAATTGGGAGCAATAAACTGCAGCAAATATCAAATAAAAACTGGCAGAAAATAATCCAACAATTACTGACAACAAATAAAATCGACAATAGTCAATAAACATAAGCATAAACATTGATGGAAATACTGGCAATAAACAAATATCAAACAAAAACTAGCAACTAAATCTAACCGACACTACGACGTCGACAATTGAAGACAGAAATCGGTAATAATTGGCAACAATTGGCAACGACAACAATCAGCAACCGACGACAATTGGCAACAGTTGAAGAAATCGACAACAATCATAATAGAAATTGGCAACAGATTTAAAATTTTAGAATAGAAGAATAGAGAGAAGATATATGAATTCAAGATGTGATTAATTTGAAAAATACCTATATTTATAGATGCATGCGGGAGGCTGGAACCAAGAGAAGAGAAGAAGAGAAGGTAGCCGTTGTTGCCCGTTGCAGTCTTGCAGAGCCACCGTTCTTCTTCATCTTGATTTGCCCGTTTCTGCCTAATTTGCCCATTTCTTTGCCTAATTTTCCTATTTGATTGGAACTTGGAAGGATAAACAAGAAAATAAAAAGAAATTGAAAGAAGTAGTGAAGAACATAAAGAAAGAGAAGGGATTTTTTTTATTTTTTATGATGTGGTGGCACCGTGGCAGCTTAGTTGGCAGAAAGAGAGAGAAATGGAAGTATTAAAGGCACCGTGCCAGCTGGCAGAAAGAGAGAGAAAGAAAAAAAGAAATTATTAAAGGCACCGAGGCAGCTGGCAGAAAGAGAAAGGGAAGTATTAAGAAAAAGAATATATATTGTAGAGTAGATGAATCGATCTAACCTTTCACACTCAAAGCAAGAATTGTACCATTGGACCAAGGTTGATTTTCTTTATACTAATTATGGTATTTATTTATTAATAGTTAGAGTACTTAGCATGGACCTTATTTAGGCTCTGGGCCAATCCTAGGTTGGGCTGGGCTTCCAACCGGCTTGGGCCCGGCCGGTCCTAGGTTAAGAAAAGGCCTAATTAGAGCCCATTTCAACCGAGTGACCCAGCTCAAACCCGCTTCATTCTACTGCCAGGCCGGTCCTGGGCCGGTCCATACCGGGCTTGGGCCAGGCTAGGCTGGATCGGCCCGACTTATTTGACAACCCATATATTATTATTATTATTATTATTATTATTATTATTATTATTATTATTATTATTATTATTATTATTATTATTATT
>JAYDZE010008559.1:0-28716 GCA_034509125.1 Monilaria moniliformis
CTCAATTTAATATCCAATATTAAATTTCAAAACAATTACTGGGTGCCGCCTACCCAGGCATAAAATGCGGACCACACGTATTGGGCGCCGTCTACCTATACATAGTAACACGGACTACATATATTGGGCGCCGCCTACCCAATCATAAAAGCGGTCTCTAACTACAATAGTTAAATAATAAGCATTACATCAAATTACATGCTTATCACATCGGATATCAAACAAAGCTAAACGAATAAAATTCACTAATCAAATTAGAATTTCTCTAATTAAATATGGATTTAACAATTTATATTAATTCCAAATTAATATAAAAATACATTTAATATCAATTTCAAATTAATATTAAACATATATTTACTATTATTATTTCAATAATAATAATAAACCATAATTTATTAATCTAATTATTAAATAAATTCGTGTAAATGGGATTTATACTATTATTATTTCAAAAATAATAATAATATATCACAATTTATTAATCTAATTAATAAATCAATCTATATAAATGAGATGTATATTACTAATTCTAAATTAATAATATAATTATACAATTTATATTAATTTCAAATTAATATAATTGTACATTCAATATTAATTCTAAATTAGAATTGAAATACATTCAATATTATTATTTCAAAAATAATAATACTAAATAAAATTTATTAATTGAATTAATAAATGAATTCATAATATTATTAATTCCAAATTAATAATATAAATACATAGATTATTTTTAACAATTAATAGTCCATAAATGGGTTGTTAAAATTGTCCTCGGCCCAGCCGAAAATACAAAACAGCAACAGTAGCCCAGCTGCTTAACGGCCCAGGAGATTAGCAGCTCAGGAATCAAGCACAGACAACCGAATCCCAGCCCCACGGCCCAACAGCGACAGTCCACGAATCTGCAGCCCTACCCACATACATGATCCGACCCGGAAGCGACCCGCGGACCCGCGAATCGACCCGGAACTGACCCGCGGGTCCTAGGGTTTCTGTTCTGTGCAGAAAAAACGTACGCCGCCTTCGATTTCTCGCGCCGCGCCGTCGCGACACCGTCCCTCGGATTTCGATCGCCCCTGTCACGGCCGACGACCATCGTCGGCGAACCCATACCTCTACCGCTTGCTGCCACCTTCGATTTCTCGGCAACCGAGACGAATCGGCAGCTTCGTGCGATGAAGGTGGTGGCGAAGAGGGTTGTTGACTGGAATCAGGCCGCGCTGGCGGCTGAGTCCATCGCCCCTCCCGCCTCTAGTCGTGTCGTGCACTCCCGATTTCACAGCGGTCGATGCCATCTCCAAGGCGGCGCCGGTAGAGAGGACATGACGAGAATGAGGCAGGCAACATTGGATGTTGTCGCTCGATTCGCCGGAATTCGCCTTAGGCGATCTTCTGCCGCCGTTAATGGTTTTCGGTCGGTGGTTGTTTCGTTCCGGTCGTCGGAAGTTGGGCAGCCACTGCCTTCTTTTCGACGATCGAAAATCGAACATCAATTTGGTATTTTAAAATCCAATTTCAATTTTCCAAAACCGTTTTCAGAATTCAATTTCGAAATCCAATTTCGATTTTGAAGAAACCCAATTACAAAATTTTAATTTCTAAAATTATTTCACAAATAATTAGTACACGAAATTAATTATGAATTGCACCCCGGGCTCTGATACCACTGTTAGGAATTCCTGTCGTCATTTAAATATACGCAGCGGAAAATACAGACAGGAAATACAGATCTAGATTCATAATTGATCTCATGAGTTGGGCATGTAATCACACAACGAAAAGAAGACTTACTTGTTGTGTAGTTTGATTTCCCGTATGATCGAATCCAACATCCTGTAGGTGAATCCACTACTTTCGGTATCCACATGTATGCCAAACCGATGCAGGAACAATTCCCAGTACACAGTTCAATCAGAGAAAGCTAGGAAATCTCTGATTGAACATACGTATTATTTTAGACAAAAAGAATCAATTCTTACGTTCCAAATGTTCTATAACTGATGAATTAACTCCTGTATCTAATTTCTCTACAATAGAGAAATATATATAACTGCTCCATAGGCCCTAGGCATTAATTAATTAATGATCCAACCTTGATTAATTAAAGCTCAATATCCTAATCTAATTCATATATCTTTCAACACATATTGTGAGGGAGCATATATATGAATGGTACAAAAGTTCATGTGATGGATGGTTTAATTTTAGTAAAAGTGATCTATACTTGAAAGGTCAAACTATAAAAACTTCTTGTAACTAAAAGCACGTCTAATTAGATAAAATTTATACTTTCAATTTAAACAGTGATACCTTTGAAGAAGTGATGGCTAAGGGCTTGTTTGATAGTAAAATAAGATATAATAGTATAAAAAAGTCGTGATAAAAATTAAGATAAGAATCAAGAATAAAATTAAGATAAAAAAATTATGTTGTTGTTTGACTAAAACCAAGATAAAAATAAATAAAATATTTGATAGCCTAGATTATTCATAGATTAAGATGTAAATTTAAATTTATATCCTTTGCCATTTACCTTCTCCTCCCAACCTTCTACCTCAAAATTCATTTGAATGCCATTTTTTTTGTTCTTGCATATTTCTTTTCATTTTCCTCGGAATCGACAAAATCGTTCTCATTTTTCATCCGATGATTCAATCCCTGCAGATAAAATACCGCTATGAATGGGAAAATTCCCGCAGTGTCTCATAAATCACAACTTTAAACCCCAATTTCTCATCCAAATCCCTATCCACATACTTCCTTCCAAACACCATCAAACAATTTATATTCCCCAAAACAATCCAACCATTTCCCCAGTTTTCCCTTTCTTCAATGAGATCCACAGTTTCCTCGTTCTCTACTTCATGCCGCAACAATCCAACAATTTCCCCCATCTCCGCCCTTCTAATCGGTTGGAACTCATTGGTTGTCGCGCTGCTGAGCAGTTGCACGGTGCACAATCTGCGCATTTTGCGCCAGTAGGCGCCGTAGGGTGCGAAGAAAATATTTCTCTGGTGGTGAGTCCTGCCGGTGAAGACGAGATCGGGCTGTGTTTCGTGGCGAGGCGGTGGTGATTTATCCTCGGCAGATGGAGATGCCCTATCACTGGCAGCGCAATCTGTCCCGGCGACAAATGTCACTTCCTCAGCAGCTGTTGGAGGTGAGAGAAATATGATGAGTGAGATAGCTGCCCAAAACCAAGCCATAGTTTGTTTCCAATGACTGAGAGGAAGTAAGGTGGAGAGTGGAGAGATGAGCGTGAGGGGGAGAAAGGTGGAAGATGAATTTTAATCTAGGTCTGAGGAGGTTAATCAGAGGGTGAGCCTAAGATACATAAACTATGCAGAACAATGTTTTCACATAGGCTAAGCGCGAACCGAGATTCAAACTCTCGGGCTTGCCTTTTCATTATCTTGCCTATCAAACACACGAGATACACTGTTTGGCCAAAATTGCTTTGAATATCTTGGCCTAAACATGACTATCAAACACACCCTTAAAGTAATACTTCTCCATCATGATAAACATAGCTATATAGTTGGTTCTCACCAAAATTAGAAATGACATGTGGGAGGAAAAATATTTTACTAAAGTTGTATTTCATCGTCTAGAAATTATAGTTAATTAAGTTAAAACAACATGATCTATAAGATAATACCAGTATCAATATCCATATATTATAGCATAGTTATTGGATAAAATATACTATATATCTTTAGTTAGGGGAAAAATATAATATTTATTGAATAGAAACTTATTTTAACTTATAAGCTAATAAGATACTTAATAGATTTATGAACTTTTAAAACCAATCCTTATTAATTAAAGAACCTGTAAACTTAAGTCAGGTAACCTATATATGTATATATAATCAATAGTTTAATGGCAAGGTGAATGCTAATACGTGGATCTTATAATGCACAAGATATCAACATAATACTACTTTAAAATGATTTCTTTATTTTATGTTTAATACTGTTTCTTATTCTTTTAAGCGAAATAAATTATTAGTTGAATATTGAGTCATTGACCTGGCTTCACATAATTCTATTTCTACGTACAAACTATTTTAAAGTTACACTTAATTTACAGAATCAATTTATTTACTAATTTACAAGCTACAGTAAAAATAATTACCCTAAAAATGGAAAGGGAGCAGATAAGTAACAGTCGAGAGCACCGCGCAATGCCAAAGAGCAAGTTGCAAGTTTACCTAGAGTCAACAATTTTAATATTTACGCCAATAAAACTTAGCTCAACTGATTAAGTTCAAGTACCACAAAGCTCTCCTTAGTGAGAGGTCCCAAATTCATTCCCATTCGTGTACATGTATTTCTCCACTTCGTATAGTGGTTTACCTAGTGAAAGATCTCGAGTTCATTCTCATTTGTGTGCGGATATTTCTCCACTTTGTATGGTGGTTTTGTTGATATTTATATATATTCTCATAGAACTCTAAAAGAAATATTCAATTCCTAAGCAAAGAAAGAAATCGCACGTCTTAAAAAATTCAACCTTTGACCGTGTAGATTATATTTGATTATTTCCAACAGCGACCCTTATCACAAAATAATCGCATTAGCCAGGTGCAATAGGAAAGGAGTTAACTACCTTTTTTTTGAAGATGATTTAGCTTAGACTACAAGTGACTCGATTTAGTAACATAAGTATAAATTTTCAGAAAACAAAATGGCTATGGTGGAAGGCCCATTTGAACATATGATAAGCCACTTTTTAATTGTTGTATATTTGGTTTGAATAAATGCGTTTTAAGTGCCAGAAAGAAAGGGGCATGAACTTGCATCATTCTTGAACTTCATAAACGACATCCTCCTTGTCTTTTGGTCTCTGTTTCACTGTCCGAATAAGCTATTTCTGTAGCACTTCCACTCTTTCTTTCTTTCTTTCTTTCTTTCTTTCTGTAAAAAGTGTTTCTTTGTTCTTAATTGCCCTCTAATCTCTGAGGGCTCAGTGATGTTGGATTGCAAGATTTAGACACTGCAAATTCTTCAGGTGAGTCTCTTCTATTTTTTGCTTGTTTGTTTTTTGTTAGGCTGATTAAGAAGCAGAAAAAGATGAAATTTTGCAGTGTTCTGTTGATTGGGGGAATCTCTTGTTTGATGATTCTGGTTCTTTTTGCGGTGTTGATGGTTTTATTTATTATGAATTCTGGGGTTTTGATGTTCTGTTTTGCAAGCTTCAGAATTTGAAGTTATGGTCAGATTTTGCTTTGCCTCACCGTGATTCTTTGTGTTTCATTGCTTGCTAAAGGTGATTTGCGAGTTTAGTTGAGTCCGCAGTTTATGATGATAGTGAATTGATGAACAAAATAAGCTTTTTTACAGAGGGTTTTCTTGTTGTCAGCAATTTGTGTCTCCTGCTTCAGGATTTAACCCTGACGGCACCTTCATTCTTTCTTGCTTGTATTCATTGCTCTGACAAAATTTAGTGATCACGCTCGTACACTTATTCGACATAGCAATTAATATCTCACATTCTTGGAATTATTTGTGTTAAAACTATATTTGTGTGATAATCATGACTGGATGAGCAAAGAATAGCAAGGCTTAAATCATGCTCGAGTTTTCCTTACCTCTGCTGTCCAGTAATTCAATAGTGATGAGCAGTTTCTTAATTTGGATCTCATAATATATGTCGTTGGGTGTGTACTCTGCCTCAAGAATGTCCTAGCACAGCTGATAAGCTAAAATGGAGTTGAACTGGATGACTCAAAGTCGTAACGAAAGTAAGGCGGACTTTGGGAGGTGACTTTTCAACTTGTCAAAATGAAGTGGCTTGAGATATCAAGAAACTAGAGCTGAACATTATCAGTCTTCATTTCACTTATCCAGGATCCCATAATGTGCAATGATCTTTTACTTAAATATTTTCTGTTCTCCTACTTCTGAGTTACAACTCAAACTCTAAAGGTCCTGCTATAATTCTTTGATGCGAGTGAAGTACATTTATCATGTTTTGGCCATCTTTTATTTTAGAAAAGTATGGTCATTACAGTGAATGTTACTTCTTGATGTTTCTCTGTCATGTTTTCTATGACAAAATTGTTGAATCATACCCATTCTAGTTCCCAGACTCTGTAACTGTGTGCCAAATAGTGATGATTGTGTACATGTATATGTGTTGAAATCAAACATTTTCTATATCTAATAACAGTTGCCAAATCAATTTTTTTGGCTATTGTTTACAGATAGACCCTTCATGAATCATACATGTGGTAAAGAGAGAAACTTGGCTTGTTGAGTTTAAGTTCAACTGCTGTCTCCAATTAGCCAGACAAGATGGAACTGCAAAAGTCTTTCCTTGAGGTATTTCTCGATGCTTAAATGTTATAAGATTTAATTCACATATATATGTATAGGGGTTGGTTATTATGAGTCCTTGAGTCTGCTTCATATTACTGCATTGTAGATATAATATTATTGAGAATCCGCTGTATGATTTTCTGAACTAAAAAAAAAAAAACAAAAAAAAAATCGTCACCTCCACGATTCGAACCCAAGTAAGTTTCATTTTTTTTAGTTTAGTAAATTATACAACGGATTCAGTAATTTTATACGTCCGGTGTAGTTATAAAAAGGGGACTCGTGGACTCACGATAAGAAGGGGATTCATTTGATCCTTCTCCTATATGTATATGTATATAGATATATATATATGTGTGTGCGTGTGTGTGTGTGTGTGTGTGTGTGTGTGTGTTATGGGTTGTTTTAGAGAAATAGTCACTAGTTACTCTGTTGTTTTTATCATAGGTTGTTAATACTGAGAAACAAATGCTAGCATTGATCTACACAAAGGGTATTTTACACGATGATGTTCTTGAGTTATACCACCAAATCCGCTCTATGTATGAGAAGATTCTATTGAACAGCAATCACTTGCTTGAGCTTCAAGAAGTTGAGCATCATATGTGGAAGCTGCATTACGAGCTCATTGATGAATTTCGTAAAAGAACTAGGCAAAGATCTCATAATGGAGAGAATAAGAACAATAGTCCACCTGATAGTATTAATTCACAGAGCAACATTGATAAAGGCTTGGAAGAAATCAAGTCATTCTTGTCTCAAGCAACTGAATTCTATAGGAATTTGATTGTCAAAATGCGAAGAGCTTGTGGGCTCCCTGCGAAAGTTTTCCTTAATAATAAGGATCGGTCATCTTCCATCGAGCCTAAGAAGCTGCATGCATGTCAACATACATGCCATCGCCTCTTAATTTGCCTTGGGGATCTAGCTAGATATACTGAGATTATCAAGAAGCCCGATACTTGTCAGTGGTCGACAACAGCGATGTACTACCTAGAAGCAACCCGAACGTGGCCAGATAGTGGGAATCCCCATAATCAGGTACCTCGCTTCTCTGTTTGTCTGTCTCTATGTGTGTGTATGTCTGTGCATATATATCCAAATAGCAGATCTCAGAATCCAACTAGTTCATCTTTGTGCCTCTAGTTCGTGAGTTGTTGCCGTAAAATGAATGAATGAATGTCGTCTGACTCAACCACAACACTGTTTTACCTCTTAGGGTCTAAATCTAAACTTTTGAACATGCACGCAGTTGGCTTTATTGGCAACATATGTTGGTGATGCTTTTCTTGCCTTGTACCATTGTATAAGGAGTTTGGCGGTCAAGGAGCCTTTTCCTGATGCCTGGAGAAACATTTTGTTACTCTTTGAAGAGGTAAAATTTCATAATCTTCTCTTGCAATTCTTCACCTCCTCTCCAACACCTAGTTTTCTAAGAACCGGGATTAAATGAGTGTCTATATTTAGCATATCTTCAAGTTTCATGTTGCTTTTACATATAAGTTAGTTTTTGGTTGATCAACTTGGTAGTGACCTTTCAATTGTTTCTTGTGGATTTGCAGAACAGGTCTACTAAGTTGCTATCTTATTCAATCGAGATGCAGCCCGACTTCTTAAACCCTTCAAAAAGAAGTTACCTGCGTAATACATGCCTTGAGAAGAATGGTTCTCCACATAACAGCAACTCAGAAGACTTGGATAACATTTGCTCCGAAAAGTTCGATTTATGGCCCATTCTTGTTAGAACTATAAGCTTTCTCTTGATTAGATCAAGGTACTTTGGCTGTGTATTAGAACCATATGCTACAATACTTTCATATTGAGTACTAATTCACTAACACCAAATGCATGTAGCCTGGCAATGTCGAAGGTCTTGTTTGCACTGTTTGTGTTCCTAACATATGTTGTGTTAAATCAAGAGAAGTTAGTTGTAAACAAGTATTTCTAATTAAATTTATAATGAGGTTTTCAATTTGAGTTTCTGAAATTGGGTTTTGTTACCATGTTATGCAGTTTGGAGGAATATCCGTGCACCCTTGCTTCTGTCTTGCATAGATTAGACACTTTGTTGGCAGTGGACGACACAAAGCTTACTGTCGCTTTGGAGTCCTACCAGAACATGGACTCGTCCAGAAGAGGGCCTTACCGTGCTATTCAAGTTGTGTCAATATTCATCTTCATTGTTCACAGCCTTACAGAGAGCATGCAACAAGAGCACTCCTCGACTGGAAAGGATGACGATCACAAACATTCTGTAACACCTTTAGCATTTGCTGCTATATTCATCTTCATGGTTCGCCTTATAGAGAGATGCCTGAAGGGAGAGGAGACAGATCTTTCACCACTGTTGCCAGCTGTGCTTGTATTTGTAGAGTGGCTAGCAGGAGCACTTGATACGGTGCAAACTTACGATGCTGATGATAGGGTTAGAAATGCCATGTCCTCCTTTTTTGATGCTCTGGTTGATCTCTCGGATCGAATTGAGCAATTTGGAAATAGAACGTCTCTAGATCATACTGCTCTTTGGGAAGATCATGAGCTGCGGGGCTTCTACCCGTTGAATCATGTTCATGAAATGCTGGATTTCACGACTCATCTGGAGTGTGTGGATGACTACAGTAGTAGGAACGAAGGCCGTTTGCAGCGAATTGTGGATGCTGCCAGACGAATAACGACCAAGTCCAAAATCTATCATGATAAAGTGGGAAGACTGCCATCTAATTGTGAGAAGACATCAAATTCGCCAGAACAAGGAGAAATGGAAACTGCAGCATCTCATGAAGCTGATGAGGAGAAATCTGTGGCTTTGGAAGAGGAAGAAGTCATTCTCTTCAAGCCAATCACGAGACGCAACTCAGCGCCATTGTATATCTCTAAACCTACAAAAGATCCTGGTGAAGCACACCCACCAATACCATCTGCTGACGAATGGCTGCGAAGAGCCACATCACTATCAGCTGGTCAGAATGCGGAAGATGCCTACTCCTTCAGTTTCTGCCCCACCACCTCAAACTCTGGCGACAATAGATCCACTGGACCCCCCTCCCTCAGCGGTTGGGTCCTCAGCAAAGCAAGCTCGAGCACCGAAAGAGACAAAGAGCCAAGTGGTTTTAGCAGACAAAAACTAAGCCCTATTGATGAAATAGCTTCTACATCCTTCAGTGGTCTCCGCATTAATGATACCAGAGATTCTGAAAGGGCGATGGGCCACATCTCAACAATAGTGCACGACTCCCCCCCTTACATTGCTTCAGTTCCTTCGGCCCCCTTGTTGCCCGATGACCCTTCTTGGTTGAGGGGAAACTCGTTGATCCCCCCTGAGGCAGATGGCATTCTTGGTGCGGCACCATTGAGCTGGCCTGCAGTTGGTTCGGGGTTTGTTAATGGATACCCTCCAATCCTCGGTATGAGCTCTTCTGAGTGGCTGTATAACTACAGAAAGAGTCAGAATGTGGCCTGCAATCCAATCCCGATGAATGCCGGTCCTGCCTTTGGGAATGAGGTTTCGAGCTTCGAGCTGTGTGATCAATGGGGAAACCGTTTGGTATCGAACCCAATGGTGTACTGGGGGAATCCAGAATACTATATTGGTGAAGAGGAAAAGCGAGAGAAGCTGTTTCTTGGCCCATTTCCTTATGTATGTGGTGCTGGAATGGAGGTGGGCCATGATCAACAGCCGCCACTTCTGCACTATCTTAAGGAGAAAGAAAGGCAGCTGCAGCCGCCCTCTCAGCTAAGAGGTCCTACTTTTATGGGAAACTGACTCCGCTTGAAACGAGTGCAAATGTTGATGTTTCATATTACCATACTTGTGCAAATCATTGCTTCCATTTTTTATTTTGTTTTTTGTATTCAAAATCCGGGATGAAATATCATTTGTAATGGAGGGTGTCATGTGATTTTCATAGAGAGATTTTTATATATAAGTTAGGACTGAACGACTCGGTGGACTCAGAGAAAAAAGAGTTACGATTTAGTCAGTTTTTGGTAGTCTATAAATAGTTCTGTTTTTTTTGAGACGGTATAAATAAATTAGGAAAATATATGATTGAGTATTTAAAATATAAAATACTTAAATAAGTTCAAAATTGACCAATTCATCACAGTCCATCAAAATTCAGTAAATTAGTTTAAATTATTTTTTTATCAATCCATTGTTCATTTAAATAAACTTTTCTTAAATTTAGTTGTTTGGCCGACGGCTGACTATCCTTCTCGGTGTGGCAATTACCGGGTCGCACCATTCGCCATCTCTCTCTCTCTCAAACACACGCATCTTCGTCTCCACCCACCAAAAACTGATAATCAAAGATCTAATATCCCTAGAATGGAGGCTGAAGCGTCGACTGCGTCGACTAAGGAGCGCGTCTCCTCTGCAGAAGCAGTCATGCTTGGAGCTTTAGCTCCTGGCGTCAACGTCTGTACCCTTTCTTTAGTTTCATCAAGATTCGCAATCTAGACAGATTAATCTCAAATTGAAATAAAGTGAAAGGGCTCTGATCTTTCAGGGTGCGACCTGGAACACGCTAAAGATGGCGTTTCTGATGCTGGGCGTCTGCCTCGCTGCAATGCTTGGATTAGCGTTTTCCTCCAGAGACTCTTCCTTAATATTCCACGTCGCCTTCCTTGTACTCATCGCTGCCACTCTTTTCGTGCTTCTTAGCGGGTCGGTTTTCGAAATTCAAATCTCCACTCTTTTCTACTTTCAGTTAATAATGTCAAATTTGTTGAACAAGGAAGGGATTTTGCTATTTGTCTATGCACCAGAAACAAAGGAGGACAATTGGGATCCCGCATTATATGTTGATAATTGATTTGTAATGTACAGCCGGCTAATGAGACTGATGCACTCTAAGTGTTCGGTAATATTTCCCAGTGGGAACTAGATACGCAGAGTTAGATTCAAGATTTAGCAACTTATTTTTCTGTCTTGTCAGATGAGTGCCAGCCCAAGTCTTGCTCTGTTTGATTGAATTGCGTATGCGTCCTGCCCGATCACTGCATAATATATTTGTTTCCACAATGTTAATTTATCGTAGTAAATATTCTGGGAATTTGCCTCTGTTTTATGTTCTTGCCAACGATTGGTGTCGGATTTGATGAAGAGAGGAAGAAGAATTAGACATTATCTTGTAGGGTAGTGATGCCCTTTTCTTTTGGCCTTTGTTATGTTTGTAGTTCTGAGGCAGCTCTATGACCACCTTTTTGTCTTTGGTGTCTAAAGTAACTGCTGAAATCAAAGTCCATGATCATGATTAGCAGGTTTGCTAACATTTCATTTTCTATATTTCATAGCTTCCTTGCGGAGACTGGCCTTGTCTCAGTCGAGCATCAAATGCAGGAAATTGGCTTAGGAAATAAAGATGCAGGGAAAAGCAACTGATTCTTTATTTTGGATTACTACATCATACAGTTTTCAGATGAGTAAGACCTTACTAAGATCAATACCATCTTACTTGGATCGTTACAAGTGAATATCTACACGCACGAGAAGATGATTATCTGTTGATTCCGCATTTGCTATTTCAATACTTTGGGCTTGTGCAGCTTCGGGCATCCATATCCTCCTCCTTCTTCGACTTATCCTTTTTGGTCTTGATGAAGCAGAAGCACGAGCAGCACGGTAATCTCAACAGAAACTTCATTTCTCCCAGTGTTTGGATGACTTGACTTGTTTTGCAGATCACCACGATTATAGAAGACAAAACCTTGTTAACCTCATCTACCAATATACATTTTGATTCTTTATTTTTCAGTAAAATATACAATGCGATTCTATTCCATCAAGATAAGAAGATGCTTAGGTTCTCCTCATACACAACTGAGTTATTCTTAACTTGTTCAACTCTGGGCTGGAAAAGTGGGTCCAGTTTTGCACTATTTTTTATCTCGTCATGTTCGATCATATAATTTTCTAAATTTTTTGGGTTAGGGCAGTATATATATTTTTTTGTTAAATACTTGGAGGTGTCGGCCCACTCAAAAATCGAACAAATCGGATTTCTTTTTCTTGAGGTATAGACCCCATCTATGCTATAAAATTTGGGAGTGGCAGAAGTTTTTTCAAATCTATAAAAACTTGGTCCGATCCGATTTTAGATGGATTGTACCATGTTTGACAGCCCTAATCACAGACACCATCACCAACCAAAACTATATTTAAGAGATAATTGTTAGCTAATCACAAATTTTCATTCATTTTGTAATTTAACCATCATCTTTATAATGTTGCAATATTGTCATGATCTTTTAATTTATTGAAAAATTAACACTTTCATTTGTTTGGTCAACAAAAAATTGACGTGACATATCTGATCGGAGTATGCATCGCCAAACTGTGGTTGCACGCTTCAAAAATTGGCCAGTGTTATACTTGAATTGTCAATTTTCAAGTGACCAAGAAAATTAGAATTTACAACAAATTATGAAGTAGTAATATTATTGCAATGTTTCAAAAATTACATGGATGTTAGGCCAGCTACAACGCTATCCATTAATCATTTATTCTCTTAAACTATTCATTAACTATTTATGGGTATCACAACATTTTATATCTCATCCCTTAACCAAGAGACAACATTCACATCTCTATACCTTAACCATCTTTTAATTTTTAATTCATTTCTTATTTCTTATATCTATTACATATTCTAATTAAATTGATATTCTGAATTAATAAAATATGCAAATTTCATTAAAATAATTAAATTACATAATTAAAATTTTAAAAATTACATAACTATAATTCTAAGATTGCATAATTTTATTGAAATGATATTGTGAGATATTATTTCTCAATAATTTGGTTTAGAGATTGGAAATATCTTTTACACAAAAATTTAAATATCATTAAAAATAAAAAAATAAATGAATTAACAAAAAAAAAACAAAAGACAAAGAAAGGCGAAAAAATAAAAATAAACGAAATTAAAAGGAAATAAACAAAATAAATAAAAAAAATAGAGAAAAAAGCTTCAATATTTTTTTGATGGTGATAGGTTTGAAACCTTGCACCTATTGCTTCCATAAATATCTTTTACCACTACCAACCATTTATTTTGTAATTAAACAACAGAAATATTTATATAGTTGAAAAAGAGTGTGGTGGAAGTGATTAATTCATTACACATCGAAAATTTAAAACATCCCACACTTTGCTCTTACCTATTTATATCACACCTTTCATCCCACATCAAAAAATAATATAGTGAAAATGATTATAAATATGATCATTCACCATAGTTAAAAATTACAATTAAAAAAATTATTTTCTATTTTGCTATATAAAAGAAAATTGAATATCGATTTTTTATTAAAAAACGAATTTTTAATTTTTTTTAAAAATATTTTATTGTTGGAGGTGAGAAGTCCATTCACACGCCAACAAGTAGGCAAAATGCACGTCATCGATTGGTTGCGGGAGAGGAGGGCGCTGGCGGGCCAGTCCGCTCCTTTTCTCTTCGTCTCGCACATCCCGTCTCGCAAAGGCACCCACAAAGCGTGTCGTCCCCCCGGGACGGGCCAAAACGTGTGCGTTGTGTATACCGTTAGAAAATAAGTGAATTGATTAACAATTAACCCTTATTTTAATAACCTTGAGCACGTGACATACTCGCCCATTCACAGTTCATTTCTCGTGAATTCGTGATACACAAACCGAAAATTATCAAATTATCTTGTAACACTAACAGTGTAAAGTGTGAACCACCATCTTAATCAATATCTCGAAATCACTAAATTAGATTTATTAAATCCTTAGTACTTAATATAAATGAAAAAAAAATCATATTCTTAGAGTGGAGACGGATGGGATATAGAGAGTGTTCGATCGACGGGCGGGTGCTGGGCAGAATATACGGGCTTAGAGAACGTCACAGATAGAGCATCAACTCATCTAGAAAATAAACGAGTTATCAAATAAAATAGGATCATAAAAATACGGTAATTTCTTAACGAAATTGGCACCTGATTGAAATTCATGTAACTGCCTGTTAATGTAGACGAGGATTCACCAGAGTTTCACATGAAATTTGTTTAAAAAGGATATTTTTTAATATTTAAATCATAAATTATTTATCTAGTTCGAAAAATATCTTGAACAATCGATAATATTAATCAAAAACTCAAACTATTAAAAGTTGTACACAACACATTCTAGTTAACAATTGCTACGATCCTTTGTAGCAGTCCAACTTGGTTGGAGTTGACGTAGGGACCTGAAATTGTCCAAAATCAACACCAATTCCAACTCAGGAACGAAATAACTCTAAGACAGTTTTTGTTACGATCTCAATAGTTCAAACAATTATTCAAGTTATCAATAATTTACGACATTTTTCCAATTAGACATATAATTTAGAATTTAAATTGAAGAATGAGTTAGCAAAATATTTCGAAAATAATACCGCATCATTTTTAGGGTCGTATTTCTCCTTATTCCTCATATGATCATAAAGTGAAATTATGATAATGAACGCAGCAAAGATAATAGATTGAGCCAACAAACTGCATTGTGAGTCAAAGTTTGATTACATTTACAATTATAGAAACCAAGTTTTGAATTTCAATATGATGATTAAATTTGTCTTCGTGGCAGTGAAATTTGGGTAATACATTCTACAATCTACATTTATTTTATTTTCAAAATGTTGGCTATTTTGTACAAGTGAATTATGAAATATTACTACTTCTTTCGAAAATTTTCATTCGAATTCTTCTTTTATTTCGTGCATTTGAAATTAAATGAGCAATCTGAGTTCCATTTTCAATTCTGAAAGAGCCTAGAAAATACGGGGTCAAACTAAAAAAAGATCATAAAAGAATTACCAGAATTCTGTTTATTAAAACTGGTTAACTGCTTTCTCTCTCTAAAACTGCTTTCTCTCACTAAAACTGCTTTCTCTCTTTCTCAGTAAATACAGAAGAAGATTATATAATAAAGGTTTTTAGTGAGTTTGCACTGTTATTTTGTTTTTTTCTCCCGAGTGTACCTTTTTGCATGGCTTTGCCACCAACTTCCTTCGCTCACACCTCCATCACCACCACCCCCTACTCTCTCACTTTTCAACCCCAAAACTCCCTCAATGTATTGCTTTAAATCAAACAATTTTGCCTTTTCGTTGGATCTTTAGACTTTTCGCTTCTTATATGTTCAAACAACCCGGATTCTTGCTGCTGTTTTGCTATTTCATTTTCCCTCTTAATCGTCTGCGTCTGTTGCTGTTGTGAAGCGGGGAATTTTGGTTTCTGTTATCATGGAAAACCGGGATGCTCATCAGAAGATGTGAGTTTCTGTGTAAAAGTAGTTCAATCGCACTACTTTTTTATATTTTCAGAAATTATTTGTTTATTCTTTCCCTCTTTTTTTTCTCAGGGTTTTGTGTTTATTGATCTTGATATTTTTTTCTCTGTTTTTTGTTTTTTTTTTCCGTGTCCTTTGGAATCGGATGTTGGGATTTTTGTGATTGAGAAAAAACCTTTATTCTCTTTTGCAGGTTGGACTTGTACATTTACGATTACTTGGTGAAAAGGAACATGCATACAACTGCTGAAATCTTTGCCAGAGAGGCTGATTTTCAGCCCAAGTCTGTTGGTATATCACTTCCTCCTGACCGCTTTTTTTTGAGATCCTTTAATTTGTTTATCTTTTGACGGAAGAAGTAAATCTTTGCTTGATTTAACGAACTAATGTATGTGCGTTTATGTATTTTGAAGAGTATCTCAGTCCCTTAATTAACTTTGCAGACTCGTTTTAGTGGAAAAGTTGAACAAATATTGACTGGTAATTGCATGTACTTTGCATCTCTCTCTCTCTCTCTTTTTTACTTGTGTACTTTGCCTCTTTTAGAAATTCATTCTTCATGATGAAGTGGCAATTATTCTGTTTGCATAGTTGATTTGTCGACTTATTCGAATGGTTTTTAGTCAATTATGACTCAGTACAATCTGATTACAGAATGATCTGTCATATATATTGATCCAATCTGGCTAAATAATATGATCACATGCTTTCAAGTTGTAACAGTAATTTTATTTATTATACTCCACATTAATTGAAAGT
Organism: Monilaria moniliformis; assembly: GCA_034509125.1. NCBI lineage: Eukaryota > Viridiplantae > Streptophyta > Magnoliopsida > Caryophyllales > Aizoaceae > Monilaria > Monilaria moniliformis. The sequence continues at coordinate 16,393 of JAYDZE010008559.1, forward strand.
TGTTGTGATAAATCACCTAAATTAATCTGAGTACTCATTTTGATATTTCACATTTTATTCTGCAGTTGTCAATCCTCCTGAAGGATTTCTGTCAGAGTGGTGGTCCTTTTTTTGGGATGTATACTCTTCCAGAATTCCGAAGAATCCTCAGGGAGAACAAGCCAGTATATCGAAGGTTTTTCGATTTTTTCTTTGAATCTTTTCTAAGAACTTGTTTGATTACATTCTCGTATGCATTTAATTTCTCTTTTTTAACTTTCAGCCACCTCTGAATGATGTCACTGTGCTACAAAATGCTCGGCCTGGTTCTTCGGTGCCTGATGTCAGCTATATGCTGCGGAACATCTGTCCAGCAATGCCTATGTCAGGACTTCCTAATCTGCTTCGGACAGTCAATCCAACACCAATGCCGAATTTGGGAAGTTTGCTGCAAAATGCTTTTCCGGCTATGATGAGAAAGAGGGATTTCACCACAAATCAGTTCAGACAAACTCTATCAATTTCAGACAACACTATGAGGCATGAGCAGATCATGGCAGAATTGGTTGTTCAAAGAGTGCGTGAGCAAGAGCATCTTAGGCTTCCTCCAAGGAGCCTTGATGCTAACTCGAACGTTCTTAATGTTGATCACTCATCTAGCATGTTGCCGTTGGCAGGCAGTTCCAGGTAATGTTCTATCAAACATTATCGATCTACCAGTTTAAAATACTAACTTCTTCTGCCCTAGTTTGTGGTCATCTGAGTTGATAATCTGTTAATTAAACCCTATCAAGGGGGTAACTCTGCAAAGGCTGACTTTTATTTGTCAAATGTTCTCATCACAAAGGCAACGTGAAGGAATGTAAATGTTGAGCTGGACTGTATGGGTGCCTTTTGCGGAAACGTTATATTACACGACTATCTTGATGTACTTAAGAATTGATCGTATGATTAAGTATCTGTTGCATGTTATAATTTGTATCTCTATCTGCAATGATTTTGTTTGGTGAAAGCACAAATATCTTTAGAACCAGCTTTTGACTTCAGAAGTGATATATGGCAACAGTTTTTGGTTTCAAGATACTAATATGTTCTTTAATGTGAAATATGGTCTTGCAGCAATCGTCAGAAGAAAGTTAGTAGCAAGCGGCAGAATCCTGTTATCAATGTATGCCTATTTTTACAAACAATAATTGGTGTATTATCACAGAGAGACATATTTGAGATATACTATGTGTTTTGCAGGATGTCAACTATGGTACTGGTTTGAGGATGTCTATCCATTCGGAGCTAACTCCTGATGCACCAAAGCTAATACAAGATGAAATAGGACAGGAAGATGCTGGTTTGTAATTACATATTATCTTTCCTATGCTTGGATCATATATTTTCCATGTTTGATATTTGCATTTTTCTTGTTAACTTGCACAGCACTGAAATATTTCTATAAGCTTTGGTATAATAATGTCATTTTTATGAAGACCAAACCTTGGAATAAAGTTATTTTTAATATACATAAAAGCAAAATGCTGCATACTGTTAAAATTGCCTTCACAGGTATGATAACATATGCTAGATGCAAAATTTCATAATTTACTATCTTTACTCTTTTCACATGTAATCTCCTTCCCAAGAAATCCCTTTAGGCTATGAATTAGGAGTATTGATTATGGAGAACCTGACAGGTTGCATATGTCAAGTTCCTCTGAAGATGGTTCAATGAGAGGATATTGATTGAATCTTAGGGTCCTAATGAAGTTTTTGCATTTCTTGTATAAAATGTATAGTTAAATTGGAGGAGTACGTAACCATTTCCCTATGGATTCACTCTTTCATGCACTTGCAAGTTATGTCAAAATACACTTGATAGCCAATTCCTGTCAATCTGGTTTAGGCTCTTCAGCAAGTTCCAACTCTGGATGACCTGACACCAGCTCCTGAATCAAGAACTCAAGCTCATGCATGAGCAGAGCCCAGGCAGCGAATATTTTCTCAATCTCGGTTTATTAAGATGACTTTGGCCTTCTATAGTGAAAATTCGTCATTACCTGGATTGATGTTGTCTATAGTAAGGCAGTTCTTGTGAAAACCTTTCTTGATGCATGTTTGTACAAGAGGTAGACTATTTCTTTTTCTTGTTTTCTGAAACCTATTGGGTGACCTTTGTTCAATTTTAGTTTCAGTCATTTTCTCATGGTTATTGGGATGCATTCTATGTTAAGAAAATTTATAATTAGTTGGCAGGAGCTTGGATTTAGCTTCCATAATGTGAAGCAAGAAAAGTTAAGGTCAACAAGGACCTTATGTAGAAAGAAGGGCGATACACAGGGAAACTTTCAAACGTTACTATGTCCATTGACTATTGTCATTACCTAGTAAATGCCTCATGCATGGTATTGATAACATAGTAGAAGCATTGGGTATGCTGAAAAAGGAATATTAAATGTGGCCATAAGTGATGAAGTCAAGATGATTGTAATGGTTTGGTTGGAGACTTGGTCCGGATGTTGATATTATTATGAATATCAACACCAATCATGTTGTGATGGTGGACGAGAGGGGCGCTTGGTGTCATATTGGTACTTAGTAGTGACAATGTGAAGGTATTAAGGGTGATAGTGTTGAAGTTTTATCTCAGATCAGTTACAATATGTACTTCCATTAAGATAGTGCAGTGAAACGGATGCATAGTGTTGGAGTGTAGCCATTAAAAGAACTTTGTGTTTCAGCTATAGGTGCGACATTGATTCAAGAATCAGTGCAGCAAAAAAAAGTGTGTGTGCATGGGCTTCGTTAGGTTCCACCTTGGTGCACTAAGAACCAATTACTGAAGTTTGTTTGGGTTCCTTTGATCAGTTGTCTCAGCAACTTCTCTAACTTAACATGGTGCGTGACTGTGTAGCTGAACTTCTATTGCTCCTATAACCACTCAATATCATCGTCATCATCATGAAAACCCATCTTTCTGTTATTTGTTGAGTCCTTTCATCAACGTTGGTCTAGTGTCACCTAAGCCACGAAGGCTGATCGAAGTCATAATTTTCAATTGTACTCGTAAATATATTAACTACAAAGATTTTCATACTACCTACGTATCATTAATATCATTAATAAGATATAGTGCTGATTAATTACAGGCGGATCAGACATGTGACTATCTCCTCTTTATTTGACAATCTATCCTTCCAATTGTAAATTCATTACAAGAGAGAGAGATCATCTTTTCTCTTTAAATTAACCCTTATCTTTTTCTCCATAAGGAAATTGTCCCAAAACCAAATCCTTCACTTTGGGGGAATCACTCATTCTAAACCAACAGTTTCAAGCAAAATCTACACTAAAAGATAGTCTTTCTAACTTTGAGGCTTCAATATTCTATAGTAGTTTCCAATCCATGTATCACTCAAAACAAATTATTAGCGACATATACTTTAAAAAGTACAATGTAAAAGTTATTGAATATTGCATTTAGCAAGTATATGACATGTGTAATGTGCAATGTGTAATGTGTGATGTAGCTGCAAGAATAGAATTTTCAACTATGTATAGATACACTTCGAACTAAAGCTCACATATTTTCTAGAGTTGTACATATGCTAATCCTTGGCGTTAGCTTTTAGGGAAAAGATCTGTTGTAATCCCTAAAATAACTCCTATTCATAGTCTATGAAGTGAATATTCTTCAACTTCCCACGTTCGAGTCATTAAGGTCAAATTTTCCCCCGCACATAAGGGATAATCTCCTATATGTAGCAAGAAAGCAAGAAAACTCTGTTTTTTCAAGTTATAATTGGGATTTACTCAAAGGTATCGACTTAACTGATCCAAACTTAAAGCATGGTTTGGTAACGTGCAATACGAGATTCTGAATAGAATCTCAAACTCTATGTAAACGTTACAATTTGAGGATGCTTCTGCAGTCGAACCGTCCCTTGTCTTTGTGCTCAAAGGCTAAGTGTTCCTTTGGTAGCAAGTAAAACATCTTTCCATTTTAACTTAACTGGTCCAAACGTAAAACACTCTTATGTAATCTGGAATTTCAAATCTTTAGCATAGATACTTGAACAATATATAAATGCTTGAAACTATAAGTTGAACTAATAATCTTACATATTGTCTATAATTGCTCATGTGATGTATGCTAGCTTTTAGGGAAACGATCAATCATTTTCCTTAAAAGAGATCTTATTTTTAATTTATTAGCCACCATCTGATCACTTGTATCAACCTTTTATCCAACTTCAGAAGAGCTTTTGCAGCTAAACTCCCTACACTCAATAGCTACTTTCCTTTGGTCTTTTCAAGTTATAACTGGAGAAGTGTTTCTCAAAGTTATCAGTTTAATTGGTCCTCATAAATGCCAATAGAATGACTTAGATAAGTTAAAACAATAAAGATATTCCAATATTCGTAACATCAAGGCAGGTGTCTACCCTTACTTAATATATGAAATGACGTGTCTGCCCTTACTTAATATAGGATGAATTTATGTTCAAGACACTTTTCCACAAGGCAGGTGTGTCTTAAAGGCCATTGTTCTTTTGAGCGCTCCATATAAGTGTGTTTGTCCTATTTATGTAAATTTTGTTCTTTTTTGGGCAGAAGTGGCTAGTTTACATTATATTTGGTTAGTGAGAACAATTAGAAGACATTGCCACGAGAAGCATAAGCCAAATAAAGGTTGGTTAGCCCAAAATTATTCGACCAGAGTCGATTGTTGGAAGATTATTGGGGACTGCGAAGGCAAGAGGTTATTGAAGAGAATTTCATTGCTATATGTGATAGGTATTTCCTAGGTAAGGCATTAATGATGTTACCAATTTATGTGGTGGGTTGTACTTGTATGCATACAAATATATCTAAGTAAATGAGTTACCAATTCTACATTATTTTCCATCTATCTAATCATTCCTAAGATTTTATTTATTTTTTTAACGTAAACCATCATTGGCATGTTATCTCAATTTGGATCATATTTTGAACTGATTTCTTGGGCTCCATGTTTATGATGTAAAGAATCAGCTTACATGATTCATGCGCACGTGGCATCATTTGGCTTTATGGGACAAGGGCTTATGTAATCTCTACATACATGGTACCATGTTTTGCCAGAGAACACATGTAGCAGAAAATCCCTTATACCTTAACTCACATTTGAATAAGCTATTTTTGGGGGGCTAGAATTAGGAGAGTTTATGGCAAGCATAGCATATTTTGATACCTCTTTATTAATCTACAAAAGTTCTCCCCTCTGTCATGGACCTATTCTGGTGTGACTGAATCATGTAGCTCTTCATGATTATATTAATTTCAATTTTTAGTTTGGGCCTTGACTTTTGATACTGTCTAAATATTTGAGGGATAGTGTTATCTTAAGGCGGTTTAGTCTAAACTTCACCTAAGTTTTGTGGGTGCTTGGGCAACATTACTCAGATATGCATTGTTATGGCAATGGAACTTATCAGATAGAGGATCTTACCATATTTTACCAAACTCCAATAGTTTACGTGAATATTTGTATGTTCCTGGTGTAGCCATTGCCATAAATTTTGGTGATATAATTTGTGCCTATTATTAGATGTGATAACAATGAATTTGTTTTAAATATCTTAGATTTCCTATATCTTTTGGATTGCTCCCTTTTGATTGTTCCTTTTCAATCCAATCTTTCAGGAAGGAAGATATTAAAGAAAATATCATCGCAGGGGCGTTTTTCACCTGTAAGACCATGCAATTTAGCATGTCAAAGATGATTTCGGCTGCTGATAGACTGGTCCTAACTGGTTTTCTTTCCAGAGTTCAACTATCAATTATTGACAAATTCACGTCAGGTATTCAGTTATGCTGCTAACACTCCAGTGTCAGTTCAACAGAGGAAAAATTCATCTCCATCAGAAATCAGTCAAGCATATAGTTCATCTAACTTGGCAGCACAAGCAAGCTTATAATAAGTGCACCTGACTAGTCAACCAAGATGACAAATCCTACTCTCTGTAATGATAGATCAAAGGGGAAAGGTGTACAAGTAAGTTAGAAGTCATTCAATTTTGAATTACTCCTTTTTGTTTCTGTCTCTAAGAAACTGTTCTTCATGAGGAAGGGTACCTACCGTGTTGGGTTTTTCAGCTTTAACATTGAGCAAAACCCTTTATACTCCCTTATGTGGCTGTAGTTTGGTATCATTTACGGCAGATGGAAATTTAGATGTACACAATTGCTTGGTTTCCTTTTTCACTGTTGGTTTATTAACTTTTAAGACTATTTAGTTTCTCCATGAAACATGCACGTGTATCTATATTACATATACATACTCATGCTTGCATTTGTGTAGTCTCTAGATCAAGTCTAAGCTAAGCTGAAAAATCATGGAGTTGGTTTCTTGTGTCAGCCATGTGCTGCTTTGTCTTTCCGGAAAAGTGAGTATTTAGCATTATAGTCTTTCAAATACTCCATGCTCTTGGAGAGAGATAAACATTTTGTTGTGTCCAGAGTTTTGGTCCTAAAGCAAATACATTAAGTAACAATCTGTTCTTTCTTTGTAGATTGAAAATACTGAAGTGAGTATTTAGCATTATAGTCTTTCAAATACTTCATGCACACTGCAGCTCAAAAACAGAAGGAGCAGCAAGGTAAGTTTCACTTTCATGTAATGATTTGCTGCTATTATGGCCTCTGTCAATGTATGGATGTATCTGAATAGGGTTGAAGGGGATACATTAAGAAGAAAGCGTAATGCATAGAAACCAAATAAACTACTAGAAAGTTTAATAACTACAGGCTATTAGTCTTTTTCCCCTTATTATGCATGAGATACTTATGTTTTTGAACTCCTGCTCAACGATCTGATCAGCTGTTTGTTGAAGATTTTTTGGTGTTCTTTAAGTGTTCTCTCTTGTGGATGTCAGGTCAAGATAATGCTTGCACGTCATGTTATTCATGTATATGTGTATCCTGAATGTATTGATGCTTTAGTGCAGTATACGACTCACAACGTGTTTATGAGGATTTATATCATGACAGCTGAATTTGTTGGCACTATTATAATTCGTCAAACTTATGTTAGAGGTCATTGTGTAGTGAGTATTGAAGATGGCAAGAAAATCTGTTTATCTGTTAACCGTTTCTGTGGAATTGAAGTTGTATGGTTGATGGATGAGCACAGCTGCAGTTAGGGTATTCATACAGTTTTATTTCATTTTTAACTTTTTCTTCAAAAAATTTATGTTTGGCAGACTTTCCTTTCGGACCAGTCAGAAGTCTCCACCCAAGTAATAACAAGCTATCATGTTGCGATTTCTCAACCCAAGGGAAATTCTTAGCTGCGCATGAGAAAAAGGTTCTGCAGTTTAGCTCATTCTGAAATTCTGTTTTGACAGAGTGTGAATTCTTATGTGACTGAAATTATTGTCTTGTAACAGGTGTTCATTTGGAACTTGAAGCAATCAACCAGACATTCTATCCAAGGGCATACTCAGCTCATTACAGATATTGGATTTCAGCCAAATTCCCACATGTTCGCGACTCCTCGTTTGATAGAATTGTGAAGATATGGGATGCAATAACTCTTCCGTTATAACTTTTAAATGTTGCTTTTTCACCACTGGTAATAATTGTTTGCTGGATCACATGCTTTGCATATGCAATAATACATGCTATAACCTTAACTCTATATATGTCTACCTTCTTTAACTTTTATTTGGAATCCACAAGCATGACATTTCATCTTTGATGTAAGTTTTCCTGGGCAATAGCCATCATGGTTTAGATCCCTCGCACTTTCTCCGACTTTTCCTATTTTTACTCGTTTCTGAAAACCTTGGAAAATTTTGAGCTATGTGTTCTGTTGTTCCTCTGAGAGTAACTTAGCTATACATGATTTACTAAAAGCAGATAGTAGATATGCTCACCTTTTAACCCCTTTGCTGTTTAGACAAAAAAGATACTTTACAACCTTGCTGGTCATGCGGATCAACTGACGTCGGTGGATTTCTACCCAAGAAAGACCAGTCTAGTGTGCTCTTGTGATTGCAGTGATGAGATCAGATTATGGAATGCCAAAGAAAGGTCAGCTTGTGTAATTTTGTTGAATTGACTTTTTCATGTGTGCTGTTAGCTTAATGCTTTTTCTCTCTTTAAAACAAATTAATTACAAGCTTTTTCAAAGTTTTTGACAACTTTGTACAATAAATACCTCATTTCCTCACAAAATAAAATATTAGAAGCATATAAGCTCTTTTTAGAAAAGAAAGGGGACGCCAACTTTGATTGCTAGCATCTTCAACACTCCTACAACTTATCTTTAAAGTAATCATCTTATAAGATGGAGGACTATGTATAGCCAAACACCCCCTAGCCATTTCCTTTCTCTATATGGTTACCTAAGTGGCTAAGTATGAAGTTTTCACTTTTGCATTTTCTCCAGCTTGAATTTTGAGATTCTGCCCTCAAGAAAGAATCATATACATAGGTGTTGTTTCATTAGCTGAATCGCATATTTTTATGATTTAAAATGTGTCGATTCGTACGTGTTCAAAGTATATATATATATATACAAAAAACAAAACACAAAAAACAAAAAACAAAAACGAAAAACAAAAACAAGTAGATAACATGTTAAAATGGTTTCCATTTCGAGTTTTTGATGGTTGAATGTTAGGGATTCCAGCCTCGACAAGGGAACCTCTTGGCAGCTGCTACTGGTAATGTTATAAATCTGATTGATGTGGAAACCGGCATGATCCAATACTGCTTTGAGGTACACTCCGACATATATGTATATATAGATAATTACACATACTTAGCTTGTGAGGTGCATGACTTCATGTCCGTGCACTATGCCCGGATATATGTGGCGAATATCTGGTCTCAAGGAGTCAGGACGGCATGCGCATATGTAGCAGGTGGAAAGTGCATACACGAATTGGTTTCTTGTGGTGGGGACTTCTCGTCTGCACCTTCCATCCTGCTTCCTCACAAGTTGTGGTTGTGGGTTCCTGCGAGAGGTACGTAGTCTATTTATATCTGGAACCCGGCGATGGGAAACAGGACATGAAAGTTCCACGGTCATCAAGGTATAGTATCTGCAATGGCGAATGCACCGGAAGACGAACATGATCGCCTCCGTCAGCCATGATCAGTGGGTGAAGGTCTACGCATTTGCCATATTTGGCAACTGCTTCCATACAATACACATCTCAATCTCAAGTTCGTTAGCATGTGGCACATGTAATGTATATAGTTTGTGCTAGAAACGAAACTGCTCCCTGTTGCTGGAAGTAATTTGTCAACTTTGAACACGTTACTGTTTATAAAATGTTTATGTTGTCGTCTTGGAATGTGGGGGGTCGCTCAAATTATGGATACATGATTCAATTCCAAAATTCACCAATTTATCAGCTGCTTGCTCACACCCATTTGCATTTTCCAGGGAGAAACAGTTTGGTTGCGAGATTTGGGTATGTTTGGAGGGAGAGACAAAGATCTAGTTTTTCTAAAAAATTGATTTAAAAAAAGATATTGTTAACATTATCTTCATATATTAATTTAATCTGAGGAGCCGCCGCATGATGACATCGACGCACGACCTCCCCCTCCCTTGCACTTCCTTTTTCTTTCGTTTTCACTTTTCATAAGGTTATCGGTATTTTTGTAATTTGAAAAAAAAAAAACATTTTTAATTTTTTGTTGGTTATTCCAAAATAGATGTAAGTAAAGTTTGCTCGAAAAAAAACGTACTAGATCAAAGTCCTCTTATATTAAAGTATTTTATTTAAGGAACTTTAATAGGTGGCGCATAGATATTATTCCATCCGTTCACAAAGAGTATGACTTGAAAGGAGGAACACGAGTTCTAAAAAATATATTTTATGTAAAAAGAAGTCCCACAAAAAGTATTGAATTTGGATAAGTATTGGTTATTGGATTTACTAAAAAGTAAAAATAAAAGGTGAAATTTTTGTAAATGAATTAGGGCAAAAGTGATACTATATTATGCTTTAATAATAAATAGGGAATTTTTGGAACTGAATAGTATTTACGCAAAACTTTGGTCCAAAAACCAGAATGGAAGTCCCAACAGATAAAATGAACTCCACCGGTGGGCGGCGGGCCTGGTTGTATATCCAGTGGAACAGTAAAAACCCTCGGACCCGGAAAAGTACAGGTATCTTCTATTTTAAAAAAATTGATATATTAACATGCAAAAATCGAAGACACTTTTAATTAATTTTATAATAATTAGTTTATAAGTCCCACAAACACACTTTTTCCATCTAATTTGACTTCACCTTAGAAAGGCATATACATTTTTTTTCTTCAAGAAAACACATGCACATCTTACCATAGTAAAGAAAAACAAGGAATTTGAAGAAGCAAAAGAAATGGACTTAGGTAGGAGCTACAGAATAGACACTCAATTTCGACGTACAATACAATGCTTCCAATAAATTGGATTGTTTATGTGCTGTTGAGTCCATTTTCAAGTGTACCACTGGCACGTGTAACTGCACATATATCCACGTGTGAAGATGAAGAGCCTGCAAGCGGCAGCTAAACCGCTGAAGGTGAAGGCAGCAGGTGGTGATGACAAGTACTATAAGAATGAAAACTGATAGTGAAATAAGGGTAATCAATATTACAAATAACCAAATAGAAGAAAAATTAACATATGCAGAGGAAAATGAAGGGCGTGGTGAATGTATCAAGGGGCTCGTGTGAAAGCCGCAGATTCTCGACCATCTTTACTCTCAATTATACCTCTCAGCCTCAGGTATGCTTTAATTATTTATTAAACTCACACTTACTGCGCTGCTTAAGTAATTGATTAATCTTAATTAACAGACGGGAAGAGAAGGAAAGACAGATAAGGGGTCCGTTGATGATGAAATGAAGAGGAAAGCGGCCAAGGAGAAAGGGGGAAAGCCCGTGGACGAGGATAAGGGCGTTGATGTAAATTCGCGTCCCATCGTTGAGGATAAACCTTCAGTTCAGTCATCATCTTAATTACACCTGTATATGTAATGTACAAGGATGATCTCTCTCCCTATAAAACCTGTTTCTGTTTTTGTGTTATTATCCAATTCTAAGGGACTGAGATTATATACCAAGAGAATAAGAATTCGAAACTAGCTTCAAGAAGTCGTTAAATCTAACAACTGTATCATTATGTTGCACTGATTAACTAACAATTACATGCCTTGGCCCAATGGCTAACCTCTCCACACACACAGTATATGGTTCTTGGTTTGACCCGCGCCCTCTAACATAAGTCTAATGCCTTTGCAACTCAGCCAAAGGCTCCTAATTGTTGTTCATCATATACATGGCACGGGCTGCGTGTTAACCTAACCGTATAGATACCATGAACCGCACCCAAGTGCGCCTCATTTTGGAATATACAAGTTAAAATTTTGAAAAACGAGAAGAAGCAAATCAAGGCAGTAGGGGAAGAGTTGGACCATCATAATTCGAATATAATAATTGAAAAATGAGATTAAGATAAGTCAAACCAGCAAAATAGGAAGAGAAGAAAACGAAGTTGAGGTGGTAAAGTATTAGTAGAAGAATAAAATTTGAAAAAATTAGGGATTTTGTTGCCAATTTGTCTCTTGTAAAAAGGAGGACGAGCAACACATAAATATGACAAAAATATTAACCTAGATATTAAGCCGCCTAAATCATTTCCCTTATAATTAGTCACGGCCACTGAATAATAATTATATCGCAATAAATTAAATTTGGTGAAGTTGAGTTAGACAAGATGTACCTTTTCCGTTCGAATATTATATATCATTTTTCTTTTTTTAGATCGAGAGATATAATTGAATTTGGAACGTCAATTACATATAAGTGTAATATACATCTTTGGTAAATTTAGTTAGACAAAATCTATCCTTTTTCAATCGATATTATATATTATTTTAGATTGAGAGATATAATTGAATTTGGAACGCAATTTTGACCTAAAACTTCAATTTACTGTTTCGTAAAGCGAGTAGAGAGATTCCCAAAATTTCGATCTATTATGCCATACTTGGTACATTGGAATGAGGGTGGGAATAGAATGACCATTCCTACCTCCATTCTATTCCTTCGCTTGGTTAGATTTTTTCGTCGGAATCGCAATTCCAATAGGAATCACCATTCTTATTAGTTTAGGAATAGCCATTTCATTCCAATAAATAGTATTACCCATTTCTTATCTTCTAAATTTTATTCTTTAACAAGATTACCCTTCTATATTTTATGATTTTCCAATTCAACCTCAAATTATATATATATATATAATTTGAATGGAATTTGTAGCTTGAAGTAGGTTCTCTCAATTTTTAGGTGAAGTCGTATAAA
>JAYDZE010008560.1:0-10550 GCA_034509125.1 Monilaria moniliformis
AATAATTGATCTAATTTGATTCAAAATTGAGGGGTATTATGTATATACATTTTATGTAAATTTATCTTTTCTCTATTCGTTAATAGTGTTTTGTATTAAAAAGAAAAAGAAGATAAAAAGTGAGTTGGATTTCCATCATGATATATAAGTGATAATAAAAGTAGCCGCATATCACGATATTGTGTGCACTAAGTCTATTTTTGGTTAATCGTGATTAATTTATATATATTTTTCTTGTGTACGTTTATGGTAATAATATTTTAATCGTGACCCACCAGTATATAAATATTATATATATATATATATATATATATAGCCAAATGCCTCTTGTATTTTGTATAATTATTTTTGAAAAATAAAAATAAAAATGAAATATTAATATTTTCGTATACAATATATTTTTAGAGCAAAATAATAGATCGTTCTCCAACATATCATGGCACGACTCAACCGAAGATGAGGATACAATTGATAAATTGTAAAGATTGAGATAGAACTAATACAATTGATAACAATTGGAATAAAATTGATAAAATCAGTAAAAGCGGAAATAGATTGGATAATTAATATTATTGTAGTTTAGGATGATCTCCAGCTTAGCGTGTTTCCTACATGACATTTAAACAACGAAAAAATTTGGTAAAAGATATTGTCCATCAGCAAATTCGGTCCAAGTCTTCCATTCTTTATTGGATTTTATTAAGCTTCTATTCATATCGGTGCACAACCAATTATCCAACATTATATATTCAAATTCTATCATCAAGTCCAAATATAATTTATATGTTTCACTATTATGTACATTATTTTAATAATACTTATTAGCAAACTGTTTTGTAATATAATATGCTCTAATTAACATTTATTACTAAGATGAAGCTTAGAAAAATGATATAATCAATTCTAATAATAAATTAGTAACTTAAATTTGAAATCAAATGCAACAAAGTCGAACTAAACCCAAGAAGTTAAACAAATAAAATAAAATATAATGAAAGCGGGGCACATAACACCAAAATAACATGATCTAGGATGTAAAATGCATGAATTTCGACGACGAAACGTAACTCAGTTAGTAAGATGTTTCCCTTTATCTAATAGATTATGGGTTTGAGTCATCTGGTGTGCGCGAATGTGGGTGTTTGTGAGTTGTATTTTGAAAAACTGCATAAATTCCGGCAACATTCAAACGAAATACGGAATTAGAATTTGACTCATTGATAAAAAAAATATACAATTGAGGATATTCTAAAACCTTTGATTAATTATATTGACAACATGAGATTACTTGCTTGGTTCATATTTAATTGAAAGTGCTAAAGATTGCACAAATTTTGACGAAGATAAAAATACCTGATCCAATATTATTAATTGTGGACAGGAAATGCTCATAAGTATATTGAAATAATCTAATAAAACTGCCAAATTCTCAGAATTAGCATGTATGAAAAAAACATTATATTTCAAAATCTTGATAGGAAATGAAGCATAATTTGGTTATGGAAATGTGGGAGACAGCAGAAGCACACTAGTTGCATGTGCTACTGAAATGGACCACTTAGTGGGACAAAGCGCTTTCTTTTTTCTTAGATATCAAATTTCAACTGTTGGAAATCGCACTTTGCTCCAATTGTAGAGCCTATAAATAGCCTACAATTACATGCAGTTCTCATCCATTCAAAATGGCTTCAAACAGAGTTTTCAGTATTGTTTTCTTTGTGTTGTTGGGTGTAGCGATAGGCTCTGCTGCTAGGACGCTTCTAGAAGCTACCAGCTACGAGCCTAATGGTTACGGCGGTGCCGGTGGCGGAGGGCACGGCAGCGGCGGAGGATCCGGTGGGGCCGTGGCCGACCATGGCGGCTATGCTAGCGGTGGAGGAAGTGGTGTAGGAGGTGGGGCTGGATATGGTGCTGGCGGTGGGGAGCATGGTGGTGGTGGTGGCGGCGGTGGAGCGGGCAATGGTGGTGGTGGAGGAGGTGGATATGCTGGTGGTGGGGAGCATGGTGTTGGGTATGGGAGTGGGGGTGGTCAGGGAGGAGGCGGGGGTTCCGGTGGTGGTGCAAATGGAGGTGGAGGCGGTGGAGGAGGAGGTGGAGGTGGCGGCGGTGGTGGCGGCGGAGGAGGTGGCGGCAGTGCCGGTGGGGGGCATGCCGGTGGGTATGGTGGCGGCGAAGGAGGAGGCACCGGAGGTGGATATTCTGCGGATGGAGGGTATGGCGGCGGAAGTGGCCATGGTGGAGGAGGTGGAGCGGGGTCAGCCGGAGGAGCGGGAGCAGGTGGTTATGGCAGCGGTGGAGGCGCTGGTGGTGGTGCCGGAGGCGCCCATGGTGGGGGTTATGGTGGTGGCGAAGGAGGGGGGGCCGGTGGGGGTGGGGGATATGCCGGTGGGGCTGCTGGAGCAGGCGGGGGAGGGTATGGTAGTGGGGAAGGTGCTGGTGGTGGTGGTGGAGGAGCTCATGGAGGAGGTTATGGAGGTGGTGAAGGAGGAGGTGCTGGCGGGGGCGGTGGATATGCCGGTGGAGCGGGGTCTACTGCGGGAGGGGGCGGACATGGCGGTGGGTCCGGGGCTGGTGGGGGTTATGCGGGCGGGGAAGGGTCGGTTGCGGGAGGTGGTGGGCATGGGAGTGGTGGCGGTGCCGGAGGAGGTTATGCCGGTGGTGGCGAGCATGCCGGTGGATATGGTGGAGGCTCCGGCAGCGGCGAAGGCGGCGGTCACGGTGGCTATGCTCCATAGAAGTGTTTTTGGATCATGGGTCATCCAAAGACGCGAAATTATGGTTATTAATGTTCATTCTAAAAATTGAAAGAGAAAAAATGTGTTTGTATGTTATGCATATGCTGCTTATCAAATGTTTGATACGGTGATGTACTTTTGAAGATGTATTATGTCGTGTCAAATACTAATGAATCAAATATTTTCTTAAATCATAATTTCGTCCTATCATTGCACAATTCATTTTTTTTGGGACATATGTCATATAATCTGATATTCTTTATTTAGTGTACATGGTGAACATAATGAAAATTTTCATATTGGTAGAATTATTAAATAATGTGAAGTTGCAATAGCCCATGATACTTACTGTGTCTTTCGGGACATTCAAATAATAAGATATTTTTGTATGGTGAGAGGGGTCAAAATTTCAATTTCTCTGTTTATGTGGTGGCTCCCCAAAGTTACCAAGTGAAAATATTATCTAATGTATATTATTAATAATAATAAAACATTAATAAGTTTAAAAAGAATCTCCACCTTCATCCACCTCTTTCTCCGGCTAGTCTTGGCCACTCCTCCATGTATTTTGATGAATGTTCAAGTAAAGTAAAAAAGGATCGCTCTCATGGAGATGGAGTCATGCACTTTGTGTTGTCCCAAGTAAGCTTAGGTACTTGACAACTTTGTTCACAGTCAATTAGAACATTCTAAATGATTCATCCCCTCATTAATACTATAAACATCAAGTATACGAACCAACATTTATATGACAACTACTAATTTTCTGAGAATTTGTGTTCTATTCCGGATCACATGATCTCATTAGGTGCTGCCGACTAGGATTTCTTGGACAGTATCGTCTCTCGAAATCTTCTCAAGACTTTCTTTAGGCTAGGGCTTGAGGCATTTATAATTGGACTATGGCCCAATTATCACAACCAAAGGCTAAGCTATAAAACTTAATCCACGTCAAAATGGCACGTTAGGTAGAGGCGAATATTCGATTTCTGGTTCGACTTTTTTGCTAAAATTGGAACAAACTAAATTTCTATTTTTTTTTCAAAAAAAAAAAAGTTGAACGAAATGAACAAAAATTTTAAAATTAAAATCGATAGAATTGAAAAACCGAATAAAAATTGAAAAAACTGAACTTTTTTCTATATAATATATATTATATAAATATACATTATATATATATATATATAAATTATATTGATAATTCGATTTTTTAATCCATATCTAACAAAATCGAAAAATTAAATTTCTTTATGAAAAAACAAAACCGAGTCAATGAACAACAAAATCAAATTAAATTTTAAATTTTAATTAGATTATTCATTTTTTGATTATTTTGTTCTAACCCTAACGTTGAGAAAAAATTCAAGAACTAAAGAATTTTTCGCTTCTTCACTAAAAAGAAGAGCATCTACGCAGATAGAGACAAAATATACGCGGCAAGAAATGCAATCAATCAGAAACTGCAAATTCAAAGTTCCACAGACCCCTGGATGCAAATTTACATTCCAACAGGACCCTGGACCACTCACTAAGTTTAAGTTCCCTGCCTCAAGTGCACACAGACACAAAATCCAAGTCAAAGACGAGAACCAATTAGAATTTTCCACGTCACCCTTCTTTAATAAATTTATTGAACTTTACTCGCGCACACTCTACATTTCTAAAATCCCCCACGCTCGCCGCACGCCTCTCCCATCTTCTCTCACACACACACACTCTCTAAAAAAACAAAGAGAGAGAAAAAAACCGCCCTTGTCTACCTCCAGAAAAC
Source organism: Monilaria moniliformis (assembly GCA_034509125.1). Lineage (NCBI taxonomy): Eukaryota > Viridiplantae > Streptophyta > Magnoliopsida > Caryophyllales > Aizoaceae > Monilaria > Monilaria moniliformis. Next base: position 4,507 of record JAYDZE010008560.1, read on the forward strand.
TCGACTCTTTCTCTCTCTAGAAAGCGAAAAAAAGATTATTTCGAAACGGATCCAAATAACGAAACTGACCCCAAAATAATTAAAAAAATAGCCCCAAAATGTTTTTTAGCCCCTAAACCGAATAGGAACCCTAACCCTAGCCGCACCCGACAAGGAAGCAGATGCGTTTAATCTCTCTTCCCCTCCACGCTTCTTCTCCCCTTCTCTCTGTCAGAACCTGTATTTTGTAGGACGGGAATTGAATTTTTGGATAGGGTTTTTTTAGGGCAAAATAGGATTTTAGGGTTTGCTGTTGTGGGAATGGAATGGTGCAAGGGCGGCGGTAGTGGAATTGGACGGTGGACGCGATGACTGGCGGCAGATGCCAGAGGCGGAGGAAGACCATGGCCGGTGGTAGGGGCACCGCCGAGGCGAAGATAATTAGTTCGAATTGCGGCAGCCCTAATTTGAAGCGGGAATTTACGGAAAAGCCCTCGTATTCTTTGGAATTTACGAAACTACCCCCGGCTTGTAGAGTTGAGCTTGATTTGTATACTCAAGCTCGCAAGGCACTATCGTTTCGTTCCCCTTTCGATTCAGAGGACTCGCAAGTGCCCACCGCGTTAGTTTCCAGTGGTAACAGTCTGCCCAGTGGGGTGTCGCATTTGTTGAGTAGGCAACCAGATAGTAGGAAACGACACAAGAAGTTGCACTCGAGCTCAGAGCACAAGTCCTCGACTCCGGGGAGGTCTCGGGGAAACAACTTTTGGGCTGAGAACGAGGAGTATTTTCGTGAACTGACTGCTGAGGATGTCGAGAGGCTTGAGAGGGTTTCAAATCTTGGGTGTTCGAGCAGCGAGAGGTGTTTCTTAGTCCCATCTTTGAATAATGACGAAAGTTTGTGTAACCGATATGGCACGATTAATGGGATGCTTTCAAGAGCCTGCGAGGATAGCTTGAACTTGGAAAATAGTGTTGAATTGAAACCTAGTGTGAAGATTGATCAAGAAGAGAATCGGCCTTGTTCTATGGATATTGTTGATGATGATGATGAAGTAGAAAGAAAGGAGTTGGAAATTATTGAAGAAAGTAATGCTGAAGAAAGATTGAATAGCGAGAAAGTTACTACTTTTAGTGGTGTAGAATGGCTTTTAGGTTCCAGGAACAAGATTTATTTGGCATCAGAGCGGCCGTCCAAGAAACGAAAGCTTTTTGGGAAAGATGCTGGGTTAGATAAGCTCCTTGTAGCACGTCCAGTTGAAGGCTTGGAGTCTGTGTGCCATTATTGTAGTTATGGTGACATTGGCGACCACTTGAATAAGTTGATCAAGTGTTCTTCTTGTGGGATGGTGGTGCATCAAAGGTGTTATGGAGTTCAAGAAGATGTAGATAGTTCGTGGCTATGTTCATGGTGTGAATGGAAGAATATTGTGGATGTGAGCGTAGAGAAACCATGTTTGCTCTGTCCAAAGCAAGGTGGTGCCCTGAAGCCTGTGCGTGAAAGAGGACTTGGAAATGAGAATGAGGAGTCTAAGATGAAGTTTGCTCATTTATTTTGTTGCCAGTGGATGCCTGAGGTTTATCTTGATAATATTGGTACAATGGAGTCTATCATGAATATGAACGAATCGAAGGACACAAGAAGGAAGTTGATTTGTTATTTGTGCAAGGTTAAGCATGGTGGCTGTGTCCGATGCAGTAATGGTATGTTTTGTTGCTTTCTATGTTAGAGGCCCCTACTTTTTTTTGTTAGGTGGCAGGATGAAGAATTTGTGTTATTTGTAACCTGCTGATGTTTTATAAGTTCTTATATTAGGCTGCAGAACTCAGTGGCTCTTGGTTTTATCATCTTATGATTAATTTTATGTATTTGATTCAGGAAGCTGTTCATGTTCTATGCTTTTCTTTATTGGTATCATTGCATGAGGTATTAGAACATGTAGCCTAGAGTTCTATCTGCCTTGGTGTTCAAATTTAAATATATGGAATGCGGCATTTGAACATTCTCTATGAAAATTCATACATATGTGCAATGGCAATGACGATGCACAGACCTCTAAATATGTATGCTAGTACTTAATATCACCAATTTTGTATGATATTCTTATTTTCTTTGGTAACATTTTGAATATGATCTTTTCGATGCTGATGAGCCCTGGCAAGTGGGGTGGTTTAAAATATCAAGATGGTCGGTTAATATTCTCCAAGATTCTTTCAAGATTTCACTACAAAAATCAGTTTCCATAATATTGTTAACTGACTTCAGAGTTGTTTACTTATACTATAATAAATGTTATTAACAGGAGAATAATAGGCATTTCTTCCATTATGGAATAACATATTGATGCAGTTGCCCATGCTCTATTATTCCTTAATTTATTCAACTGCATTCCCAGTCTATTTCACCTTTTTGGTGTTGTATCAATTGTGAATGGCACCTTGGACTAGTAAATAACTGGAAGCTACTTAATTGTTGGCAGTAGAGTGCAGATGTACTCTCGAATGAGGTTTCGTCCCCCTTATTGAAGTATGTAAACTACATCGGAAATTTCTGCAGCCGATGTAAGATCAATCTGTAGAGATCTTTCCATTCTCCGTAGAAAAGATTTCTGGACTAACAGGCTAAGTTAATTGGTAGATTTGACTACCAGCCGATGTATCATATGCTTTCCAGAACATTATAATACCCAACATTACCAAGAGCTATTATATATACTGGAAGAGTGGTCCGACTTGCAAGGGGTTTTTAATGATACTTGTGTGGTTAAAGCTGAAACAGTTTAGTGATTGACTTTGTCCTGAATAGCTGTACAATAGGAACTGAAGTATAGAATAACTCTGTGTTGAACGGACTTGCATAGCTGGTACTCCGGTGAAGGATGTTTTAGAGTTTTTGTTTTCATCTTTCTGGTCTTTAAGAACCATTTTAAAGATCTGAGTCATCTTATATTATGAGATAGCCGTCTTTTTGGTATGGATGATTATGATTCCTTTTTCTTTATCCAAGTGTTGGCATGCTAATTAGATTTGTTTCCTTCGGTGTTTATTAGGATCGTGCAGAACATCGTTCCATCCTATTTGTGCAAGGGAAGCAAGACACAGAATGGAGATATGGGGCAAGATTAGATCTGATGAGGTGTTACTCTTTTTGGTCTTATGTTATTAGTTATGAACCATCAGTTAGTCCAACTACTATTATTAACTTCAGTGGAACTGTTGTCCTAATAATCATGAATGTTTTTGCTTACGTTTTGGGATTTGTGTGTGTGTGCATGTGTGTGTGCATTTCTTGGGTTATTCAACTTCTAGGTTCTTCATGTTGTCATATTCAGGCTTCTCTAACTCTTGCACTGATATTGATATACGTGATATCTTTTAGGTTGAATTGCGTGCTTTTTGTTTGAAGCATTCAGAAGTCCAGTCTGGCAGTGGCTGTCAAGATATTGGGGACGCTCCGTTGACAGGTGAAATTGCTTTCTGTGTTAGAAAGCATGAGTGATATCATAAACCAAAAAATGTTTATAAGTTGGTTATTTACTTTGGAACAGCTGATTTAGATCTCCGCGAGCTGAATGACATTGTATTGGATGGAGAGGACTCACTAGATAATAGAAGTTCTGACAATTGTCCAGAAAATGGAGTTGCACTGCGTACTGCTCTTCGTTCAGCAGATAGGAATGGCAATGAGGACCTCAATGCTTGCAGTCCTCCCAATTTCTCTATGATTTTGAAGAAGGTATTGAAAGATTACCAAGAATAGCCAGATATTTGTTTTTTACTTGATTTTGTTTCCTTTTCTTTTGGCAGATACTTATCCTATTTTTTATATTTTGTTTTTCCAGTTGATTGATCTAGGGAAAGTCAATGCTAAAGAACTAGCCTCAGAGATTGGTGTTTCTGCCGATTCTTTAAATACAGTACTCACTGTAATACTTCAGTTATAATGGCTGTTTCCTTTTTACTAATTTTCTGGTTGCAAAGCTGAATATCGTTATTCTTTGATTAATGTACCGAGTAGAGTCAGTTAAGATATTTCTTGTTCCAGACCAATTACTTTTGGTTTAAGTTTACCTTGCTGGTTCTACTTCCTGGTTACTTACCTTTTCCTGAACCAATTTTCTTTATGCAGGAAAATCACATGGTTCCTGAGTTACATTATAAATTACTGAAATGGTTGAAGACCCATGTTCATGTTGGGAACCTACAAAAGACTTTGCAAGTGATGTTTAGATCATTTTTAGGACCAAAGCCCACGTCCGATGTAGCTGAAGGTGTCGGTGATGTTTCAATAGAGGAGTCTGGTATTTCTGATGCTGTTCCAGTTAAATCTGTGCCACCTCGGAGAAGAACCAAAAGCAGTGTAAGGACTGTGAAAGATGATAACTCATGCCTTTCAACAGACAAGACTCACGATGAAACAACAGAGGGCGATACCTGTCTGTCACTTACTGTTGGAGAACACTCCAATGATCTGCCAAGTGAGTCCTCCCCGGATGAGTCCAAGAAGGTATTGTTACTATTTTGTTCACTTCGCTTGTTTGGAAGTATAAATGTACGGAACGGCTATATCTGTCACACATCAAAGTATTTTACTATCTCTCTAAAATCTTTCTCTACATCTGGTGGATTCACGATATATATCCTGGTAATTCAAATATTATATTCCCAGTTCTTGGCTGGTATGATGGAAGAATGTAATTCTATGTTTTTGTTGTGATACATGGTTAGAACATTGATTTCTCGTGAAATGAAATTCTCAAAGTTTTTATGCAAAATTCACCTGTATATTTGGTTTGGTTCTTGCTTTTGTCTGTTTTCCTTGGCTTTTATAAGGCATTTAAAAGTTTTACTTTCTGGTATGCAGATTTTGCTTGATCCTCAGCAACAGCAAGATAATTCAGCAAATAATTCTGTTAAAATTGAAGGTTTGTTGATTGATCTTGCATTAATAGATTGTTGATTAGATTTAGAACTATCTTACCATAATCAATTTAATAACGTTACTTATCTCCATTTGGTCGTATGTTGTCTGGTTATAGAGATGGGTGCAATCTCTGAGCTCCTGCTGAGTATGAGCATGCACTGATGCTTTTGTGCTGACGAGACATACATCAAAAAAAGAAAAAAATTATCTTTTGTGGACATAACGTGATGCCATACATTATTAAACCACAAAACATGAGATTACATTACATGGTAACAAAATTACAAAAGCCTTCAAAAATGGTAACTTCATAAATGTTGTGCTAAGCTGTCAAAAAGTCTATCTTGTCACATCAATAGAACTTTAAAGTATTCCTTTCTTGTGGACAGTGATATCATTTTCAAGCTTTACACATTTTGGTGGTTCTTGTTTCCATCATTCGTCTTTTCCATTTCCTGTTTGACTGGTTTTCTTTCTTGTGATAAGAACATTATGACCATTATTTTGTATTGTTGAATTGTTTTACTCGAGGATACTGAGGTTCTGGACCTGTGAAACTAGCCTGACAAAAGAATGTGTTATGGATGTTAGAAGAGAACTTGTTTACTCAACACAATACAAGCTATTGCTGTTGTCTCATTCATGGACATCTTGCATCGTTTTACTTGATTTTTTGACATCTTGGGTTCCTGGAGTTCCTTGTTTACTCCTACCTTGTTTTTTTTTTCCTTGTTCTTTTTTGTGTGTATGTATGTGCTTCTTCTGACTTTATTATGTCATTGACAGACGAACTGAGAGCTCTGGTGCAGTGTTTCTCTGAAGATGGTCTGGTTGGGGAAACCAAACAATCTCAGACGATGGATGCCTGTTCACTCGTCTTCAGGTAAGCTTGTATATGAGACTCCTTTTATTTACCCTCTCTATGCTTATGGATGCAATAAGGGCTCTCATCTAGCTTCTTGTTAGTTCTCCTTTTAGTTGTCTAAGATCAGGTTTCTTAGAAACTGACCTCTTTCTGCATTTTGTTATGTAGAAATGGGGAAGTAAACCATGCTTCATACATCCATCCATTTATCTACAGTAAATTGATGCAGACCAAGAGTGACATGCTTGAAAAAGTTGCATTCTACCAGTCTGCAGG
>JAYDZE010008571.1:0-10550 GCA_034509125.1 Monilaria moniliformis
CATCAAACTGAGGATCATTTTGTATCAAGGGAGCATTCTCAATTAGGGCTTTTGCATTTCGTAGTTCACGATCTGCAGGTGAAGACCATTGCATCTTCTGCAAACAGATAAAAAGTTAGTGAGGATGGACCAAACACTCGATTTTAATTTTTTAAGTGTCTAAGAGAAACTAAGTGTATATATATACCGGTGGTTGGTACGAGAGATGACTTTGCACCAGCATATCACTCATTTTAGATATAGTTACTACTGCAGGTTCTGGTTCACTAACTCTTTCTTTCTTGCTTTTGGAATGATCAGCCTTCGGAATGTTGGGATTTTCACTTTTTGGCAGTAAATTTTCAGACTCTTTCCCCGTTGTTGCATTTGGAGGAGGTGTTTCTGTGGAAGTGCTTCGACTTGGTTCTGGATTTTGTGGAGGGAGAGAGTGGGAAAGCAAACTAGACGGTGATTCAGCAACTGAAGGAGTTTCCTCTTGAGAAATCTTTTCTTCGTTTCTCTCAATTCTTTGAACGACGTCTCCATTCCCATCATGCTTCATCGAATCATTAGCTCTGGAAGCTTCTTCCAGCTCCTGAAGTCCGTCATCAGTGCTCTCAATATCATTCCTTACTGCTGTTTCAATGGTTGAGTCGCGATCCATTTCCAACGAGTCCTTTAACGAAACCTCATCCTCTGGATCAATGCCATCTTCGTCTAAGGTACCATTCAAGAAGTTCTTGCCATCTCCCAGACGAAAATCATCACCTAAAGTATCATTCATACCATTTCCCAGACGAGAATCATCACCTAAAGTATTGTTCAAACCATTTTCCAGACGAAAACCATCACCTAAAGTATCATTGATCGTCTTACCATTTTGAAGAACAAAGTCATCACCAAAAGTATCATTCAAAGCTTTCCCATTTTCCAAACCAAAACCATCACCTAAACTATCATTCAGAGTCTTTCCACTTCCCACGACAAACTCATCTTTACCACTCCTTGTGTCACCATACGTTTCCTTTATAGCAATCGGCACCCCATCACCAACACTCAAATCCGTAGAATCTCTACTAAACGGATCCTTACTGGAAACGCTCTCAATAGTAGCTACACGAGACTTGCTAGTCTCGAACACAGAGGATAAGACATTCCCATATGGAAGCTCGAAATACTGTACAAACAAAACCAACCCAAAAACCACCCCCATTAGCAACAGCAGCCTCCTCGTCTCCACGAGGCATACATAACGGAGCTCGGTGCCCATGCCCAAACACCTAGAGTATTAGGAAACACACAATCAAGAGCTAAATTGAACCTAGAGGAGCTCAAATGCAAATATGGAAATAGAACTAAATACCACAATTATTATATGAAAAACTGTGAATGACAGCAGAACATGATAGGTATATACGCAATGCAATTCAAATCTCAAATGTTTCAAAGATCACACCTCAAAATTACCAAAATTGTGATGGGATTCTTACAAACATAACAAAATCAATACTAAAAGAGGCAAGAAACACAACAAACAATAAACATTCATTCATTCAAACACAAATTCAATAACCATGGAAATTATTAAACCTATTACTAGCAAAATAGCAACTCAATTATGAGATAAACAAGGCTTTTTAGAGAGATACAAGGCACAACTCACTCATGAAATTCAGTAGCAAAACTCAACTTTTTTCCACAAATAAGCCAACTAACTAGATCAAGAAACATAACAACAATAATAACATCAACAAACAATAACAAAACCCAAAATTCAAGAACCTAAAAGGGTAAAAGAAATCCATCAAAACCCCAGAAAAGAAAATAATTGAGAAAAAAACTGCAAGAATTATAAAAATGAAACCTGAATTTGTGAGCCTGCAAGAACTACACTGGAAACGAACCTTTCACCTAAAAATCAGATAAATAAATAAACAACCAACAAATATCTATCATTGCATGCAATATTGATTAGTCAACTCCAACAATAATTGAAGCTACATATAAAAAGAAGCAGCCATCTTTCTCGACCTCAAATTTTGAACTCCCAAAAAAGAAGGTGAGCAGATTTTCCCAATAACAACCACGTGGAGACGAAACTTCTGCAATTGATTACCTCACCTGCTTGATATGTGTCAACTACTCATATATTCGATCCAAGTTCACTTTTTTCAATGAGTTTTCGAGTTTGCTGTTGCTTCAGCAGTTGGTGAAAGGAAACAAAGAAAAGAAAAAAGAAAAAGCTATAATAAGGCACTTTCTCTTCTGTAATTTTCCCCCTTTTTTAGTCGTTTGATTCTTTGGAGGGTTTGGTGTTCTAACAGTCACTTGAAATTACGTTTTTAGCCTTTGACTTATAGTTTTGCACGTCCTTTTCCTTTTACCTTTTCTATCATTGTATGAAATTTCAGTAATTATCAATAATATATAATCAGACAATTTCAGATAATTGTTTTTGCAATGTAAAAGGTGCAATGGCAAATCTAAATAAATATTGTAATAAATGAAACTAATTATACTCCTTTCCTCCCATAAAAATCTAACCAAATATTTGGACATTGATTTTAAGAAATTTAGTATTGTTTATAATGTGAGTGGAGAAATAGTCTCATTTTAGCGTTATTTATACTGTGAGTGGGGAAATAATCTCATTTTAGGAAAAATTACAGTGACATCGTTTAAGGTGGCTAACCACTAAATTCACGTGTGTTTTTTATAGTAACATCAATTTTAATTACGTATAATTCTGAAGTTGTATACAATTACAGATGTCATGTTTTTATGTCATATTTTAAAAATCCTATTGTAAACCAAAATATAAACAAAATTATGTGATTATACAATTAACCCAATTAAACATATGTGAATAATGTAAAATTTGACGGCTGGATTTGCTCAAATTATAAGTTTCATTGAGTCAACTTTCGGATAGGAAATATTCACCAATAAAAAGAAAATTAATAGTTGATTTTTTTAGGTGGAAGAATACATATATTAATTTAAATCAGAATATACAGTATCAAGAAATTAGGATGAAAAATCCGACATCTAAATTATTACTTTACCGAGAAAATTAAAAAATAATCAATTGATCGTAAAATTCTATAAATATAAGTCTAGGTGGATTTTCTGAAAGGGCAAAAATGTACAAAATAATTTGGGTCAAAAATCCATTTTGTTGAAGTAAGCAAATCTAAGGAGGTAATAAGCGTTTAAATATGCTATCTACGTCAGTTACAATGTATTTTGAAAGGTCAACCATATAAATTCATTTAATCTCTTCTATATATATATATATACATATACTGGTGTTGTTGTGCAGTGGTTCCGTCTTCATATTGTGTATTGCTTTAATTGTTATGATCTGAACTATTTGTAATTAAAAAAAAACTAATGTATTTTGATCTACTCAAAGATGTGTGATTTTATTTTTATTTTTGAATAATTGTATAAGTAAACACTATTTCATTTACCCGGACTAGTGAAATCCTTTTATCGATTTTTTTATTGAATTCTTTAAAGTGGAAAAATAGGTCAATACATAATTTAGGAGAAAATTCAAATATATTAAAACATATTGTCATTCTCAGCTTCATTTATGAGATTATTAACATACAACAGTTAGGTCAACAAAATTTAATTTGTTAGGTGATATTTTGCTTTCTTGATGATTAGTATCAAAGAAAAAAAAATGTATATGGGGATATATGCACTCAAAAAGAACCCAAATAAGGAGTATTAAAATTGTAAATCAATTAAATCTCAAACCCCATTAATCATCCTAATTACATGTAACATAATTACCACATCCTAAGCACCTATGATTCATCATAATTATAGAAGTTAATATTTAGGAACATGGAAGCGTTAAATCAATTAAATTCCAAACTCAATTAATTCATCCTAATTGTACTTAACATAATTACCACACACCCTACCTATCTATATTTGAATTTCGAAAAAAAAGTCAATAGTTCTATCATTATAAAATCTTGGTATACATTTTTTTCAAAAAAATAATAAAAAAATATTCCTTCCGTCCCATTAATGTAGTCCATTGTTCCCTTTTAGGATGTCCCAAATTATAGTCCATTTTCGTAATTCTAATTCTTAAAGTCTTCTTTATTAAAGATTATTAAATGTATCTTTTTAATATGTGTATTGAAAGTGGACTAAATTAGTGGGATAGAAAGAGTATATCTTATTATATACTATAAGTGTTCAAGCATTCAATTCAACAAATAAAGAGGCCCTTTAGTTCAAGAGGCGCACTTGGGTGTGCTCTGACATACCCTGTGCGCGGATCAGACCCAATCTAATTTGATTTTTATTTTTATTTTCATAAAAAATACAGTAACTGTTATCATTAATACAATGAGTTTTATGTACAAGAAGAATCATTTTTAACACAATCACTTTCACAACAAGTAACAAAAATAATTTTTATTCATTATAATAATAATTTTTATTTATAACAACAACCATTAATTGTATACATTACAAGTGTCGCTTTTATTGGGTCATATGTTTGGTTCGGGTTCCAATTCAGGTTCGAATCGGATTCGAATTGTGGGATGGGTTTTAGCCAGATTGGTACAGATCCGGCCGACCCGGCCATGGTGGGTTTCGCGACAACACCAACACAAAACGTGAAGTTATGCGCTTGACAAACTATGATTTAAGAATTTTGGATTTTTAGTATGATTGGTATGATATATTATTTGTTGAAAATGCAAGTTGATGTTGAAAGTGTTAAAAGCACTTAAATTTCAAACACAATTATTTCATCTGAATTACATTTAATATTCCATCAAGAAAATTACATTTAACACGATTAATACATAGTACTTATAATTCACCCTACTTACTTTCAATTAAACATCCTATTAACCACCTATACATCATTCTAATAACTACTTATGTTATATTTATAAAATAGTTTGCACTTTCAAGATGTCTTGGTGGTGAAATGATAAACATGCGAGATTCAAAATCTCGTGCTAAAGAGCGTGGAGGTTCGAATCCTCTTCAAGGCATAATATTGAGAATGATCATTGAGTAAGCAGTTCAATAACGTACTTCAAAATAATTAGATTCTTCCACTTAAAATAATAGAATCTTATTCAAGATTAACTACATTTATAAGTAGTTCTCCATTGAGAAATGAAGAAAGATGAAATGAAAATCTATAGAACATGCTACCTAAATATACATCTCATTAAGTCACTAATACACATAACAATTAGATTCTTTCACTAAAATATTATAGAATCCTATTCAAGATCAACTACATCTACAAGTATATTTGCCATTAAGCAATCAAGAAAGATGAAATGAATTTTTATTGAACAAGCTACCTATATATACATCTCTTCACTCAATCTGCCTCGTCTCCGGCCCCATATTCAGTCAATCCGGCCCCGGCTCCCTACGCCTAGACCTAGGCACCAATCTGCAGAACTCTGGTATACCACAACGAGTGAAGTATCATATGGAAAACATCAAACTTCACAGGCTTATCATGCCAAAGAAAATGCTTCTGCACCAACCTCACTCTTTGCTGCATCTCAACGTATCTCTTTTCTGGGATGGATGTAAGGATCTTCTTCAAGTTGGGGATGTCCTTCTCGAGTATAAACACAGCGAAGGACTCCCAGTTCAGAGTCTCGAAGAACGGAGGGATGTAGTTGTCCGATAAGATCACAGGCACGCACTCGTAGAAGATGGCCTCAACGACACGAGGGGTGTAGGGCTCGTATCCCTTGGCGCTGATGCAGTATTTGCTGCTCTTCATGTACTGAGTGTAGGTCATCCGATCCTTCCCTTTCTCCAGCTTGCCGGAGATCTTGATGTCGGGATCCTTGTTCTCCCAGTAGTCGAGCAAAATGGGACGGAGATAGCCGTGCATTTTCCCTGCAAAGAAGGCTAGGATGTGGCGTTGGGAGGGTGGTTTTCCTCCGAGGCTCTTGAGAGGGCTCGTGGCATTTCGTATGTACGTTTCAGGTAGGGATATGTCTTTCCCGAACTGGAACCCTCCCTTGACATTCGCATTGCATAGAGCTCTGATGCAGTTGTTCATGATCCGTCCCGTCTCTGCAGGCGCCTATGCCAGCACAAGAGAATACAATTTATGGACTCATAAACAATAATTGGAGAAGAGATCCGACTTTATAGCATAAAGACTATGGAGATGTACCCAATCATGGCAGGCAACGAGGAAATGGTCAGCCCCGTTTGTTCTGTCCCAGAAACGGTGTGTGCCTGTGATGTTCTTGAGGTAGCTACTAAGGTAACGGACCAAGTTCTTGCGACTGTGGGAGTCGGGCACGTATAGAACCTCCTGCAGCACATGTGAGCTGAAGGGCAAGTAAAAGAGATGGGCTTTGTTGCCATTCTTGGTGACATAATGCTTGTTTTCTTGCAGCTGCTTCATGAACCATCCTTCGGAAGCATATATTCCGTTGAGCTCGGGTTCATGGAAAATGGGCCTTTCTCCTTCGCTGTATATGTAGATCTTTAGAGTCTGCTCCATCAATCTGTAGCTTCTGCATACGAGGATCGGATCAGTGTTCTTGATGAAATTAGTCGAGCAATTCGATCACAAGATACTATGATGCCAAAAAGTCCCATATCTTAGGTTCCAAATTTTGCATTCTAACAATCTAACTGAGAAATCATTGTATTTATAAAGAAGCACTGAAGATCAATCACATACAACTATCTTGCTTCATTTTACCTTGTAAATGCAGAGAAGTTCCTGTAGATGCTAACATCAACAGGAGGGTTCTCTGCGACAGAATCTGCGCTCTCAATCAGTCTCTTCGCGTTCAGCAATTCATCGTCTGCTTTTGAAGGCCATCGAGCTTTCTACAATGGCAAAAACCACAAATAAGAAGGCAGCAATCAACCAATTCCAATATACAAACATGAATTCGCATTGAATCCACACAAACCATAGAATGATACGAAATACGGCTCTGGTTCAGCAGATCATTCATCTTAGATATTGGCACGACCACAGCAGGAGGTCCCTTGAGCCTTGTCGACTTAGGAGCTCTTCTAATGGCTGAACTGTTGACATCACTTGAAAGCTGACTGTGTCTCAAACTAGGCCTCTCTATTTCTGTAGATGAGGCGTGGGAGGGAGAATTTAGCGGACTTGAAATCTGGGAAGCTTTCTCCTCATGTACGATAGATGAAGGAACTACATCTGTGACTTGAAGGCTATCTACTGAGAAATTCCTCGCAGAAATGTAGCTCGACACTGGCAGCTCGTGCACGTGCTGCTCTCTATACATATCTGCAGCCAAACTCTTGTCGGAGAGGTTCATCTCCGGGAAGTCTGCAGATGAGAGCTCAACTACACGCTCATTACCACTAAAAGCAACACTAGAGCGCTTGCTCGTCTCTGGCTTCTTCTTCTGATCTACCAACTCTGTTACATTCTGAGACGTGCTCGCAGCATCCGGACCACCAGAAACTGTCTGGTTAGCTGGATTCCCCGTCTCATTAGTCGAGAAACTGCCTGCTGATGCTACTCCGGCTTTGCCAGTAGACAACAAAGATGATATAACATAGCCATATGGGAGCTCAATGTACTGAACCAACAAAACCAATGAAAAAGCCAAAGCCATGAACCAGAGCAGTCTTCGAGTTTCCATTACAACAACGTTGTTCAAGCAGCCAACAACCGGAGCAGTTGAGCTCTGCTGCTGAATCTGCGAAATTCGGTTTAAGTCATCGAGTATTTCAGTATGTTTCATTCTAGTTACATAGTAGACCAAGAAAATCACTAAAATTCAAGAAAAGAAATGGGGATCAAGCTTCTTTTAATTGATGGTTCAAGTATATGCTATTTCAAAACTAGGGCATTCTTCTCTTGAAGCTAATCTTATGTCCAACAATATACAATCTGAGATTCTGTTTTTAAATAACTAAGCTATTGAACTACGAAAAGGGGAAAAAGAAGGAACTGCAGTTAACCTAACCTAGTGGAAAACAGGATTGAATTTTGATGTGTAATAAAGCAGAAATCAAAGCAAACACATGAACTTAATTGCTCAATTGAACACTAATATAAAAAACAAAAACTCCAAAAAAGAATGAAAAAAATAGACAAACAATTGCAGTTAATTTGGTAGTTAGACATAAATTGCAGATACCAAACACACAAAACCCTGCTTCCTACTAGGGAACCAGCTACCTCTCATCTAACAAACAGAGTAATTCAGAAGAAGAAGAAAAAGAAAAAAAAAAAGAAAAAAAAAACAACAAGAAACACCCAAATTAAAAAAGAATTCATTTTTAACAGAACACTAAGCTTGCAGAAGAAAAGAAAGAACAAAGAAAAAGAGGCTCACTCATAAAACACAGGTTACAGAGTATCAAGATTCAAGAATTCGAGTTGAGGTACAAGCAATGCTGCAGCGAAGGTGTTGTACTCTGAGGGTCTCCATGGGAAAGAAAATCATGAACAGCAGAAGTTGAGAAAAAAAAGGAAATATAAAAAAATAATCAAAAGCAAGAACCTGGATTTAGCCTAGGGCTCAGTGCTACTTACTCAGCAGCATTAATTGCGGAAGAAGTAAAGCAATTCTTTACTAATCTCCACTTTGAAAGCTACAAAAATGCATGTGCAGTTCTTGAATTTGAAGAATAAGAATTTTTGTATCTGTTATAAAATATTAAAGAAAAAGTCCCTCTTGCATTTTATAATTGCAGAAATAAGTGGCATTTGTTCTTTAGTGGGAATTTAAACAATTTACAAATAAAAATCCCAGCTTTTCCAGATGCACCTTTTATTCAATCAATTCAAGAATAATATCAAGATTCAATTTTTATTTCTGTTTTAGCCATAATTTGTTACAAACAGGTACACAAATACAGCAGCTAATCAATATCGAGGCAAATTCTACATCAGCATGTTGTTAAGTTTCATTCTTTTCTGGAATTCTTTATTATTAGGAATTAAATAAAGTAATTTAATACACATCCTGTCTTCTTCAGAGTTTCAAATTTGTTAATTTTGCTGATTACATTTTCTTGATGAGGTTTGTCCCTTTCTGAACAAAATGCAACCCCACTACATCTACAGAAAATCACACCTAATTATACCTTTGTCTAGTGATGTAGATATCAAATAATGCAACCCATATGTGTAATTAAACCATATTTGATTATTGATGTGACATATTTTTCTCAAACAAAATAGTAGTTTCTTTTTTTTTCTTTTTCTAACAAGAACAGAGTGTAGCAAAATTGATTGGGACTGTGGCCCACAAATATCGGTTTTGTGATGTTCTTGACTCTCTGTTCACATGATAGCTCATGTTGAAGTTGAACTATCATGTGAAAAAAAAAAGTCTAAATTTTCACAAGAATGCTGTGCCAAAGATGATGCTTCACAAAAGTCCAAGATCCAACTTTGATTTTTAAGACTCACACTGTATCAATTTAGATGACCCACTTTCCTCTTCGATTTGTCCCAATTCAGATAACTCATTTCCTAATATGGCAAAAAATTAGGAAATAATAAGGGACATCTATCTAATCCCACTTTATTATATTAATTAATAGTTTTTTATCTCTCTTTATTAATTTATGAATAATTTTTTCTCTCTGCTTCTCATTTCTCTCTCCTTATTAATTCATTCACCAACTCTTTCTCTCTCCACTTAAACTTCCTAATTAAAAGCTCCTAAAATACCGTGGCGAAATCCAAATGGGTCATCTGAATTGGGACGGAGGGAGTATTACTTTCTGGAGGTGATTTAGTGTTAATAGGTAAAAATGCCTTACTCTATAATGTGTCTATAGATAAAAAAAAATTTATTTTGTTAGAAATTTATATAGGTGGTTGGGCTCTTGTGTGCATTTTGTGTATTTGAATAATTGAATTGATCCATTTCTTATACCTAGACTAGTATTGAACGAAAAGCCTGCATTTTCGTATCTTCAAATCTTACTAGTTAATCTCCCTTGGAAAAAAAAAATCCCTTTACTAATTACACCAAAATTGCCCATCAATTTGTAGAGTAATAGTTGAGATTCCAAACCTGAAACTTGTAACAAATTTTAAAATTACATGTATGCATGCAAAAATATCACTCACCAATACCTACATATGATGATTTATAAGTGATCAGAAGCCGTCGGCTCTTCCCGTAGGTAAGGCTCGCAAGTCAATGACGTAAAAAAGATTTTTTTATTTACGTCTTTAGATTTTTTAATTATATTATATAACTAAATATATTTATTTGATACACACAAGAAACTTTGGTATAGTGGTACCAGTGGCAACTTTCATACCATTCGTCTAGATTTGAAAAGCATACTAATGCAAAGAGAAAAGAAAAGCGCAAGTCTCGAAGTGCGATTTTAGCTTCTTATACCATTCATCTTCCCGCTAAACCCTTGTTATCCAAAACCCTAGATTTGAGCTTCAGTTTCAGAGAAATTTTGTTAAATCTTTAATTTAGCTTGGACACAGAGAGAAAAGCTTCATAAAAAAAAAAAAAATCTTCAAATTGTGCTTTGGAAAAGTATTAGAGAGAGAGCAAATCGATGGATAT
>JAYDZE010008582.1:0-10550 GCA_034509125.1 Monilaria moniliformis
GGTTTTTTTCGGTTTTTCGGATAATTTTATGATATTTCGGTTTTTTCGGTTCGGTTCGGTTTTCATAGTTCGGATTTCGGTTTTTCGGGTAATTCGGGTCGGTTCGGTTTTAGTTTTAAAAAAAATTCGATTTTTCGCTTCGGTTCGGTTTGGGCAAAAAACCGAACCGAAAACCGAATGCTCACCCCTACTTATACGAGGATGAATCATGAAATACTAACAAATGCAAAATACGATAATTAAATTAAAATATGAAAACACATATTTTTGAGTAAAATAGTTAATTATATATTAAATATGAAAATGCAATAAAAATATATTTAAAAATCCGATTGTGTTCGAGTAATCTCATTAATCAATAATATATCTTCAGAATTAACCTAATAGTAATAATTTTTATTTTTTTTTGGGGTGAGAAAGTAGTAAATCATTTAAACATAGAAATGACAGCGTAAGTGGACCAGACCACCCCTGGGCAAGAAAACATTTATCGTAAAATTTGTGATCTGCGAAATCTGGAGATAGAGAGCGATGGGTGACAATGAGTACATGTCAAATCCCTAGTGGATAATAGGATTCCGCCTCTTCTCCAATTAATCACAGTTTATGAATTGATTGAATTCCGATCCCTGATTCTCCCTCATTAATCGTATCGATTATTTCAAGAAAAAACTCGAAAATGAGCAACTCAACCAACTTACGTCTCACCAACTACACTCACTTCCTCGCAAATGCTCATACGCCGAACAACCTCAATTCCGCTTCTCTCTCTACTTCCCTTTCGTTTCCCGCAAGCTTTAATTCCAATTCCTTCTGCCGGACTCCTTTCACGACGTCGTTATCCATGGACGCCGCGGTTTCTTCCAAAGTCAGAGCTTCATCCACCATTGGTACTGTGTGTGTGTGTGTGTGTAAATTGAGTGAAATTATCGGTTGAATATTTCGAGCGACTGAGTTCGGATTGTGTTTCTCGCGCAATATGTTATGCTTTTGGTGGATATGGTGGTTGGATGATTGAACTTTTACAGAATTGTGGGAGCGATTGCTGAAGTGTGTTGCAGCTGAGCGTTTGCTTTCATTTTACGAGATATTTTGGTGAACGATTACGTTAGGATGATTCTACGAGCTCATGTAAATCATACTATGTGTTATACGAATAATTGACGGCTGTAGTGTCACACTGTGACTTTTTAAGTGTATATTTGTGGATAAGGCTGAATTGTATAAGATTATTTGGATGAATGGATGATAGTTGGTTTGTGTTAATTAATTTATATATGTATTATAGCTCAGCTTGGTTATAAAGCAAACTAATATTGACCGTTTTCCGATGACATTTCTCTGGCTTCAGCATTAACGTAAGAAATGATAA
This sequence comes from Monilaria moniliformis, assembly GCA_034509125.1. Lineage (NCBI taxonomy): Eukaryota > Viridiplantae > Streptophyta > Magnoliopsida > Caryophyllales > Aizoaceae > Monilaria > Monilaria moniliformis. Next base: position 1,373 of record JAYDZE010008582.1, read on the forward strand.
CATCTGCTTGAGATTATAAGAGATAGTTAGTTTAGTTTGTACTTTGCTGTATCAAGGCTGTAGCCTTATGCTTGCACGCAGCTTGGACACTGACAAAGCCTAATAAATAGTGTGTTTCTTGGAGAGGTTTCATCAGTTTGTGTGTTTACGCTGTCATGGACTGGTTTCCAATGCGAATTGTGTTTGTATGAATAGTTATCAGTGCACTGATACCCTGTGCTTATAATTAATATTTCTGTGTGCAAGAGTGTTTTGGATCAAGTTGTTCATCGGCCCTTTAAATTTGTGCTTGATGTCTGAAGGTGTGCCTAACAACGAACTGGAAGCTTCATCTGCTGGAGCAGTTGGAGCTAATGATTTGTTGATTGTTGGACCAGGAGTTTTGGGGCGTATAATAGCTCAAAAATGGAGAGAGGTAATTTTTGGACCAAATATATGATTAATATTCTTGTCTGCTGAGTTTTCTGCATTAAAACAATATGATATATCTAGTAGAGCTGTGCCATTGTGTTGCAACTTTGATCTTGGAACCTAAATCTTTAACACTATCTGTACTGACATTTATTTTGCTGCAGGATAATTTATGACTGCAAGCTTTGTACTAGTGATGTGGGGCTTTGCATTTTTACGTTGTGTATGTTAAAAATGATGTACTTCTCAGAAGGTGAGTGCTTGAATGTTGCAGGAACATCCAGGCTCTCAAATTTACGGGCAGACTCTTACGAGCAATCATCATGAAGAGTTAATAAAGATGGGGATTACTCCGTCTCTGAAGGAAACCATAGTAACTCATAAGTTTCCCTATGTCATCTTCTGTGCTCCTCCATCTAGAAATTTAGATTACCCTGGTGAAGTCAGGTAAGCATAAGAAAATAAGCCCATAAAGTTTCAATATTCTTTTAAGTTACAGTATGCAGGTTCTATGTATTCTTTTTGCAGGGTTTTAGAGCAATATGTAAGTATTAGAAAAAGGCAGCTGATGATCCCTTTATGGAGATCACTTAGGGCTTTAATGGGTTTCTTTTTGTGTTTAAAATGCATCTGATTGACTGGTTAAACATGCCATTTTAAATCGTTATACTCATCAAATCTTAGGATAGGGCTATGATAGCCTGTCTTTACTTGCCAAAATATACTTATTTAATCATGATGAGTTATTTGTGTTTACTCTATGTACTTATACCGACCGTCCGTGTATTAGTTCGGAAGATTGTCGAAGATCAGTTCGGATAATTATCAATATTTATCTTTAGTTTATTCTTAGTTTTTTATTCTTTATTAGTTATTTAATGTTTTAAGGAGTCTAGTAATTAGTGTGTTAGCTAGGTTTATCTCATAGAGTTAGAGTTGGTTTAAGAGTCTTTGTTTGATTAGGATTCTTGGTGTAATCCTTATAAATACTTCCTTGAGGTTTGAGAGGAGTATCCAAGGGATCAAGTATTTGTGGACGGCTAATTGCAGCGGCCTCTCTGAGGATTATCTCTGTTCATTCTTTAGCAATCTCAATTTCAGTCATATTTTCAGTTTATAGTTGCTCTGCTCCTGTATTTTCTTCATCGGTCCAGAAATAGCTTTCATTCCAGCCTTTGATTGCCTTTACTCCATATCAGTACTAATTGGTAAAATAATAGAAGCCAAATTTTAATTTGTTTTGTGTAACCGATTTCATTAGAGAAGCAACCTTGAATTGGAATGGTGAAGGGTGCTTCCTTTTTACTTCAAGCTCGGCTCCATATGACTGCAACGATAATGGGTACTGTGATGAGGTATGTCATCTGCCTAACAGGCAACTTTCTGATAATAATCCTCTCAATTATTAAATCTAATAAAATAAATTTTTTTACCTCACAGAAAATGAATCTGAAAGTATAAACCAACTAAAAGTATATTCATTGCCTAGGTTGTCTTTATCTCAAAACTTCATTATATAATTCTTCTCAAAACTTCATTATATAATTCTACTCTTTACTTGATGATTCTTAATTTCTCTATAGGACACTCCAGTTGTACCCATTGGGAGAAGCCCCAGAACAGATAATCTACTCAAATCAGAGAAAGTTGTGCTGGAAGCTGGTGGTTGTGTCGTTAGACTAGCTGGACTTTATATATCCTTTCCAAGTGTTACCTAGGATTGACTCTGATCAGATCTTCAAGTTCTGGTACTGGAAATGAAGTGTGCAACAACAACCTTAACTTGCATTACAAGGTAGATAGAGGTGCCCATACGTACTGGTTGGAGAAAGGGACTCTTGAAGTTCGGCCAGATCACATCCTTAATCTCATACATTATGAGGTAATCCTTGGCAATCATGTTCACTCCATGATCAGTTCAAGTGACTTTAAAACTTATCATTAGGAGTGTTTTCCTGATTATGGTTTATTTTGCTTCATTTGTCTGCCAAAATGAATTAGTGCAATGTTTCATATTCCTCCACAGGATGCTGCTTCGCTATCAATTGCTATATTAAAGAAGGATTTTCATGGCAGGATTTTTCTTGGCTGTGACAATCACCCTCTATCCAGGTTCCCGTTCAACTAAATTTTCATAATATGTACACGCAACAGAATTAGCATAAAAGAAGTCGGTGAACTGTTGCTAATATGACGTGTTATATGCATTCAGGCAAGAAGTAATGGAATTGGTTAACCGGAGTGGAAAATACAGTAAGAAGTTTGAGGCGTTTACAGGTAAACTTGCATCTGGAGATTGTCACTCATTTATATAAGGGTCGTGACCAACTTTTAGTCTCAACTTTGGCTCGTATTGCAAAAAGTGTTTTTACCTTTGAAATATGCCAAAAAAAAAAAAAAATTAAACATAAAAAAATTAGTGGGAATAGGGAAAAGTACCCATAGGATATATGTCAAAACTTCTCGTAATTATAAAAACATGTGGAATCTACCCATATTTATACTGAATGGACAAAGGTGTCCTTCGATGTTGATGTCTTTCAAAATATGAGATCCTGCGAAAGTACTATATCTTACTTGTTGTGTAAGATGTTTGAAAAACAATTTAGTAGAATTTGCATGCTTTATCTTGGATACCACAAAAGTGGCGTGTGTATGCATGAAAAATCATGCAAGTTGTCTGCAAAATGGCATGCGGGTTGTGTCATCCGCGACTATTATCGCATTGTTTGTTATCCCACTGGTTTTTCATGTCAAATCCGACGGGATAGCACAAATGTCCAACAAGAATTCACGTGATTTCGTCATCATTTCGTTTTAAATGGATTATCTATTTGTAAAATTTTGTCATCACATATCGATATGATAATTTTATAAACGACGGCAAGATTGTGGGTTTAATTGAAAAAACACGTTATCCCGTACAAAGATTACTCCGCCGGTGATCATCAACGGGATAATTCAATAACTGACGGGATAATCCCCCTAGATTTATGCTAGGGGTACAGTGCCATAAATAGGAGCTTGGTGGGTGAGTTCAGCCCATTTAATTCAAAAATTAACTCAACTTTCTTGATGAAGTCAAACATGCCAAAGAATTTTCAAAAATTGTACACCTTTTTCAGCTTTGTGTGAGAGATGTGTAAGATGATTGTAACAATTGAGGATAGTTTAGATAATTTGGATAATTTTGACATGTTATTATAAAAGTGGGTAGAGTTGAGTTGACATGTATAAACATTATAACATTTTTTCAGAATTGTCATTGAATGAAAATGCGAGCATTGAGTTTGACTCGGCATGCCGGTGTCCCATGTGTAAATGCATTTTTCAAATTGGATGCACATTTACATGTGAGATATTGTATGCCAAGTCAGAAATCCAATACCAAATTTTTATCGATTGATATTTTTAAAAAAAATATTGAAAGATCGGGTTTCTTGATTTTGCATATCTAAGGTCATTTTCGCAAAACATGCCAAAGTTCAAACCATATATGATTGGTCTTTCTTCGGCATATGTGAATGTTCTGGAGTGTCGAGCCATGCAGTGCTCTAAACACCCTGTTCGAGAACTCCGACTTTATAACATTTTCTTTCTATTGTTTGGCAGGAATATCAGATCCTCTAGGTAAGAAATTGAACAACTCTAAAACTCGTGCAGAACTAGGATGGGAGCCAAAATATCCAAGCTTCGCGCAATTTCTTGAGACTCTCTGAGTAGCTCGTGCAGAACCATCCTCGTAGAACGTCCTACTTGTATACTGTCAATACTGATAGCTGACCAGTAAGTATTTCTTATGTGAATCATGCTACATCCGACTCATAATTTTTGGCCAATCTTGTGCTAGTTATATGCCATACTCTATTAGCACGAATGCAGAGATGTATTCTTTTGGAATTCTCAAATCTTTGCACCTTTAGGTTCACAAAACTTTGACCATACGATTACAATTCCTTACCTTAATATAGTTATTCTCTTCAATAGATCCCCATCTTCCTTTTTATTGGGTTCACGAGGTTGTTTGGTAACACTTTTTAAATGGATTTTTAAGACTCTATACGTGCATTCTTTTATCTATAAAATTATATTTCCAAATGTTTGGCGGTTTATATTGGATGGACTTTTGAATAAGTTATATTCTTTGAAAGGTTATGTTGAGGAAGCTTAGATTTGGTGGCATCTGCTGATCCCATATCCCACTTCTTGTAGGAGGTTACTTAAACACACACACACACACACACATCGTATCCGACTATTTCTTCTCTGTGAATAAATTCATGAGTGGGGATATCTGTTAAGACAAGAAAAAAGTTACAATATAAGTTACAATATGTCACTTGAAGCATTATTGCCAAAAATGAAAATGAAGTGTAGCCAATTTGGCCCTTGGTGTCAAGAATGAATTGGAAAAAAGTGGGTAATATTTTTTGGGCTACACGTGCCAATAATGAATTCTACCCATTTTATAAGTGTTAAGACAATACACATACATTTATTTTATAATATATAAAAATCAGTTAAATTAATGACCGAATGAATTAAAATATCTTTAATGAAATTATATTAAAAATAAATTCAAAAAGAAAAAAGAGAAAAAATTAGCCTTAATCCCCCAATTGTTGTTAGGGGTGCAAATTCGGGTATTATCGGGTACCCGATCCGAGAAATTTGGGTACCCGAAATATAAAAAATTACTAAATTCGTCCGATCGGGTGGTATACCCGCTACCCGAACGGGTATCCCGCAAGACCCTTTATACCCGAAATACTACCTGAATCCGAATTTATGGGTATCGGGTGGGTATCGGATTTTCCCGTTTACCCGAACCCGAATTTTCACCCCTAATTGCCGCCCACTCCCATTTTGCAAATCCTAGAAAGCCCAACATTCCTCGCATAGCCCCATAGCCATGGCGGCACCCTTCCTCACATCGTCGTCGCGTAGCTTCTCCCCGTGCGTGCTTGCGTGCAGCATCCCTCCATCGCCGTTGCGCGGCCAGCATCCAACTTCGTGCCATCGTCGTCGTCATGTGAACCGCAATGCACGACCACCCCCTTCGTGACTGCATGATGCACGACCGTTCGTGCAGTAGTCCACTGCCGCTAGCAGAGTTTTTCTTTATCTTTTTTATTGTAGAAGATTTGGGGAAGAAGAAAATGGTAAGAGGCAATTTGATTATTTTGGGTAGGTTATTAGTATAAGTTTTGAAAATCGTGAGTAGTTCGTGCAAAATAAATATATATCATGAGTAGTTTTTATCTTTTGAATTGGGAAAGTAGGTAATAATGAATAATTTGCCTCCTCAAACAATGTTGTCAATACATTGAAATTTTTGTAATATATGACCTCAACAACACAATGTAGAGAAAGTGTGAAATCATGATTTTTTATAAAAAGCTAATAAATCTATTTTAATAGTTACAAAACTAAAATAACTAATAAATCTATTTCATTTGCAGTGCTTTCTACTTGTTCTCCCTGGAGACTAATAAGATTCAATATTTCGAAGGTTATATATAAAAATATTTTATTTTTTGTATATTTTTCAATTTTAATGGAAGGTGTAGCTGAAACCTCTATCTATATTAGTGATTTTTAAAACCAACAATATATATTTTGTCAAAAACTTTTTGACCCAATGGCTATGACGTTTTTTTGAGGGGCAATGGCTATGACTTACTAGCTTGAAAATGCAAGTAGAGTGTCAGTCTTTTTGTCACAAAAGCTTTTCAATAATATTAATATATCTATCCCTAAAATTATCTAGATTTAGATGGTGTTTGCGAAAAAAACCCACCCACAGGAAAATGGTTATTTTTAGGAAAAAATGGACTTTTTTCTTAGTCTAGCATGCCAAGCTGGACCAATTTTTTATCCGGCCTGAATCTAAGAGTGACAACAATTCGAGCCGCTGGCCTAGCAGCACCATTCCCGCGCCCTGCCCACCATTGCAGGGGTAGGAGCTGACGGCTCTGCCCTTGCACGCGGCTCGTCGCCTACCATCGCCCTTCACGCACCGGTGAGGCGCACTTGCATCTCTTTGGCCAATGAGAGCGTGAGTGCGCTGCACGCGCAAGACGCGAGGAATGGGCCTAAAATATGCCCTTTTTTATAAATTAAATTATTAATTAATTTTTATAATTAGTCGTTGTCGGCTGTTAAATTTTATTTATATATTTATTTATTTATTTTAAATTATGACCGTTCAACGGCTAGCCTATATTTATTTATTTATTTATTTCTTCTTTTTATAAATACCACTTCTTCACTTCAATTCTAACACAACAATTTCATATTATCTTATATTCCTCTGTAATTTCTTCAATCTCCCATTTGATCCAATTTGTGTATCATGAATTCTCACAGTGACGACAATGTTCCTGAAGATTCTTTTTTCGATGGACTATCTACCCCGAATATCTCGCAAAGCCGGTGAGCTTTCCCTCCGTGCGTTTGAGGAAATGCAGGCGGCCAATCAATCACATTGGAGGACATACGTGCAACGGGAAAGAGAAAGAGGCCGACGCACGTCTCGCCATAGATTATTTCTCAGAAAATCAGCAATGGGGTCCGACCATATTACATCGGCGATTCCGTATGTGCAAGTCTTTGTTCATGCGCATAGAAACTATGTTAACGTTGCGTGAAGAGTTCTTCCGACAGTTGTCGGACAACACCGGACGTTAAGGTCTGTCCATGCTTCTGAAATGCACATCGGCCTACGACAATAGGCGACTGGAGGATGTCCGGATCAATTCGACGAATACTTACACATCGCCGAAATGACAAGCCGTAAATGTTTGGAGATGTTCTGAAAAGCAATTTAGAGTGCATTCAGCCCGAAATATCTGAGGAGGTCTACTGCCCAAGATTGCCTACAACTACTACGTGTGCACGAGGCATGATATGGCTTTCCCGACATGCTCGGGAGCATTCGACTAAGATACGCATGGAAGAATTGCCCGACGGTATGGAGATGCGCATACACAAACGGCCACAAGGGTACTCATCTGACTATCGTGCTTGAAGCAGAACGACTTTGGATATAACACATTTTCTTTGGTGTCACCGGCTCCAACAACGATATTAACATCCTCAACCACTTCGGCATTTTCAGCGACGTATTGAGTGGAATGGCGCCGACGATATAATTTACTGCCAATGGTCGTCGATACGACATGGTGTATTATCTAGCCAACGACATCTACCCGAGATGACCAACCTTCGTGAAGAGCATCTGTTGTCCCACTGGCCTAAAAGAAGTTCGTTTCGCCCAGAAACAAGAGGCGGCGCGAAGGGACGTCGGACGAGCATTCGGCGTGCTTCAAGCGTGGTTCGCCATCGTCAAATATTCCGGCCGTTCTTGGTTCAAAGACATCCTAGCCGACATCATGCACACGTGCATTATTTTGCATAACATGATCATCGAGGGCGAATGCAAGGATGAGACCAACTGGGATGACAAAGAAACTGTCAGCACCTCGACCGCTAACGAAGCACCAACTCAAGGTGCGCTTCAAGCATTTCAGGCATTCCAAACTCACCGTGAGACAATCCGCGATAGATAAATTCACTCTCAACGAGTGAATTATAAATTATGTAATTTCCAACTTTCAATAATGCAATATTAGGATTTAAATTATGTATTTTTATAGCATTCAATAATATAATATTATGATTTTAACTAATGTAATTTTTGAATTAATAATATAATTTATGGATTTCAAAATATTATTGAATATCTTTTAATGAAAATTTAAGTTATGAAATTGAATATTAAAAGAATTATGAAAGAAATACAAAATTAGTGTAAGAGAAAGTTAAAACTCGGCCTCCGTTGCAAGGTGTAAAATTTTAAGATTTTTTTTTGCGCAGCCCATGAATAGTGTAACAGAAATGTAACGACATGCCATCTATTGTGAATGCCCAGATCTTGGCTTGGTAGGGGTCGCTCATGTCATGCTAATTCGACATGTCTCATCTTTTATTCTTATTTCTTCTTCTTTTATCTTTTATTTTCATTTTTAGTTTTTGGAATTAGAACTACACGAATTGAAACATGGGCCTGTGCCTTTTATTATCTTTACTTCATAGAGTGAACTTTAAGTGCAGTACCTGGAGATGGAGGGTTGCACCTTTGTGGTTCTTGAGATGAAAACGCACATTTGCGTCTCTGGAGTTGGGGTTGATATTATTTCAGGTCCATTTCCACTTTTTGACCTATTTTTTTTCCAAAAAACGCCCCTCAACCCTTAAGGGTAGAACAATCTATTTCCAAATTCATTTTTTCATGGCTGACACACATGTAGTCTATTCCCAAATCCACTTTTACTTAATTAGATGTAAAGCTATTACAGCCTATTTTTTGTAATTTCTCTATTCAAATATATAATTAAACTCATCTTCTTCTTCCTTTTTCTCCACTCTACTTCACTTGATCACAAACAATTATTCCCTATATTTACGAAAATATATTTTTGTATTTAATTCTTTTTAATATCTATATAGCAGATTCATTGCTTCATGCAATAAGAATATTTTGTATCTATTGATTTACGAAAATAATTCATTTTTTTCATAGCAAGAAAAATATTTTGCATTCTTGTGTTTATTGATTTCTTCTGTTTATTAATTGACACATTTTGTCTATTCTAGGGGTGGGAAAAAATACCGAAATACCGATATATCGGACTTATCGTACCGAAAAAATACCGAAAATACCGAAATTTCGGTATACCGTAAATTTCGGTAAGGTATGATACCG
>JAYDZE010008593.1:0-10549 GCA_034509125.1 Monilaria moniliformis
GGAACCAACCTAGCATCTGAATTGTACAAAGCCCATTCGTGGAGCATGCTTCGGGGCAGGTCTTCAATATTTAGCACGTCTATGCCGCTGTCAAATATAATATACTCATCCGTTTCTTCATTGGACATCTTATAGTAGGCAGGCAGAGGATAGTCATTTGCAATTTCATCCTCATTGATCATAATGTAATATTTGCTTGATGAGGAGGAACCCCGGCCCTTCTTCTGCTTCATTGCGTGCCAGTTCTCTTCTTCCTGTAACAGCCTTGCCATTTTTGAATCTTCATCTTCTTCTGTCTGACAAGTTTTGGCCAGCAAATCATTTTTGTTATCATCCCCAATTTTGGGGCCAATTCTCAAATTCCCTGGCAAAGAGACAGGCTGAGCTTCTGCAAAGTCCACCAACTTACTACTTTCATCTTTAAGAGCAGTTAGGACATGTAATCCAGCAAAAAGATTTTCGGTCTTTTTCGAAGTCTCATCCAAACCAATAAGTTGGTTATAAATGAATTCACCCTGAGTAAGAATAAAATCCCTGATAGAGACACCACGGGAGAAACACTTCATCCCACTCATTGCACGCACAACCCCAGCAAGCAACTCGTCAAGGCTTAGATTGCCTCCAGAAGATTTTGATAGTATCTTATAAACCTCAACACAAGCACTAGCTTTAGCATAAAAACGGTCATAAAACTTCTTATAGCTTCCGGATGGCTTAATACAATCATAATCAGCAATCTCTGTGGCAACCCATATTACAGGCGAGCCCTCTTCATAACCAGAGATAGACCATTCTTCAATGCGCCCAAATCTTTCGCATCTTAGTCCTTTTCCTTTCTCCTTGTCAGCACTTTCCTCGAGTGGTGAGATAAGGCCAGAGATAAAGATATCATCAACTTCCAGCATTTCAAAAGGCTGTGAGATGCCATCTGAGTTATGAAATGTGAAATCAATGAGCCGTCTACATGGGCGACCATCCTCCTTTCCAGCAGTCATACGAACAGCTAGGACCTCTTCCTCAACAACTCCATCTTGTTTTGTTTCAATTACATAATCTTTCTCAGATATTCGAACAGATTTCTCCTTGAAATCTGAACAAGCAGCAGCTCGCTTTGGCATTTTACGACAAACAGTGGGGCCTTCAACAGTTTGAGAAGCACGCTTCTTTTTTTGTTTTTGATTAGTCGCCATATCGTTCTAAGATCTGAAACTGCTCTGTTTCCTCTTTCTGATCCCTAGGAAAACCAAGAGAAATGCCAGAAACGAACAAAGAAAGTTATTGAAAAAGCAAAATATATACACGTATAGCATCAAAATCTCCATGCAAGCAAATCATTTTGAAACTAACAAGAAAACATAGACAACAGCTAAATTATTACTAACAAGTCTTTTCGAAACTCAAATGAAGCATCAGGATTACAATTCAATGCCACAAAGAAAAGAAAAAAAAAATACAATTCAGATAAACTAGTCTTTACCAAAGTAAAACAATACCAGAAAATGTACCCGGCGTCGGCGAAAACGGCGGAGGGCAGAGGTGGTGGCTTGACCTGTTGAAGACGAGGATGAAAATCGAGAATGAAAAGGAAGGCAAGGATGAAAATCAAGAATGGGTGACTGAGAGTGAGAGCATGGCCCGGTGGCCGCCGGCCCCAGATGCCGTAATGAGGAAGTGGAGCAGGCAGCGGAGATTGATGAGAGAGAGAGAGAGAGAGAGAGAGAGATCGGAACCCTAGCCCCACCAGTAATAAAAAGCCTGAAAATTTGGGGGCGGAGGAGAAAAAATGGCGCTAGCATTTCAATTTTTTGGTCTGTCGCGCCAATACCATCACGGAATCAAATGCAGTTTAAAAACTCAAATGTTTTTTTATATTTTTGTATTATTATTAATTATTAAACCCAAATAGACATTACCTTTTACTTTTTTTTTTTTTGAACTAAAACCACATTCTATGCTCAATTTTCAATATATTAATATATTTCGTCGATCCACTAAAAATAGTTTTATTAGACCATTCTCATCGGTGACCCTCTATGATGGTCATATATATAAGATAAAACATATATGTTATAAAAATTAATGAAAAATTAATATAATGGCATGACCCTTTATGGAATAAGGGTGTCAACCGATCTTCTCTTTTTCTAGGGTCAAATCCATTTATCATTATATGACTGGATCAGACAATTTTCCCTTTCTTTCCTTTTCACTCACTTTTTCTTTCTTTCTTTTTCTTCTTTTTTATCTGTTTTCTTTCTACTTGTTTATTATTTTTTCCTTCTTTTTCCTTTTGTCTTGTCTTTTTTTTTTGCAAATTTATTTATATATTGCATTTCATTTCTTTTATTTTGTCTAATTTTTATTTTATATTTTTATTTTATGCGAATAGTAATATTTAGTAAATTCGACTCTTTTTAGTGAACGAAGAGAATATATTTTTTTTCAATCAAACTAAATTGAAAAGTATTTTATTGGTCAATGTTTTCAAAGGGAGAGAAAAATTAGCAAGCGGCGGCACGGAGAGGTGGCAGGCACAAGTAGTGGACAGCGGGATCGTGCCGAGGGTACTAGTAGGCGGCAGCGGAACTGCGAAAATCTACAGTGATTCATACCTCTTTCTATTTTATTTTATTTTTTTGTCACTAGTGAAGGGAAAGAGGATAGTGAAATTTGAATTCTAGACCTATTTCTTTGTATAAATGAGGTTTACCGATTTGACGCGTGCTTGAAGTCACTTATATTTGTTTGTCTTTTTTTAATTTATATTTATGATGTTGGCTAATAGTAATACACTAACACTAATTTTATTTAGTGCTTCTCATGTTTTCTTGAATTAAATTTAATTGTGGTGGCGGATGAATTTAATTGTAACATCTGCCGAAAGAATTTGTTAAGTCTTCGGCCTAGCAAAAAATGGGCTGATAATATCTTCAACATGTAGTGGACTCTCATTGGCCACGAAACTTAACGATGACATACAATTTTTTTCCATTGATTGCATGACTATGGCTTTAGACTATTGAGTAGCGTTCAGGGATGCTCAGTTCAACCGAAACTGGCAGTTTAAATTGGAATCGGAACCATCCACAAGAGTGTGTTCAGTTTGTCATATTCGTTCGTCCCACAAGAGTATCAATTTCGATATCAATTTCTTTTTTTAGAAACTATCTCTTATACCTTTACTCCATCTTTTCAATTGATTTATAACAAAATCAAGGATGACTCACATTCTTTATCCTTTAACAATAAAAAGCGGGACCTTTTCTCTACCTACCCACATTTCCCCACAATAAAAATTGAGAACATTTCTTCACTAAAAACCAACACTACCTAACTTTTATTAAAACTCATGCTCGTAAAGAGTGAGCACACTTTTATGGGATGGAGGGAATATTTAATATAAAGTCTAGTCTATACATTGCCCAAAACATAAAACGGGAGCATTCATATCAACTGTGAAGGTTTATCAGCTTCACTGAAGCTGAAGTGGCATCTGAATTTTATTTACAGTTGGAAACTATACATCTGTGAAAAGCATTAGTATAGCTAACAATAGATACCCCAGCACTCTCACTTTCTAAATACAACTAGGTAGGAATCAATCTTTACAAGTGAAATAGACAAATGAAACCAAGGGAAAAAAGTATTCTCATAACCAACAATAGATATCCCCAGCAGCTAGATCTGTTTCTGGGTTGATAAACTGTCCTACAACCGCAAGACAGAGTACCTCTTTGCATAAAAGTCTAGATAAAAGATGCTTCGCCCACCTGTCTACTTTCCACAGGAAACCTTAGTCGTCGTTCAGAGGTCAAGGATATCTCTCAGCCAATGACTCAATTTCTCCATCTATTGATCTTTCTAATAGTGCTTATTCTATTCAAGAACGCAAGTGGCAACAACAGATAAAGTGCCTATGGTGGGAGCATTTAAAGTGCGTGATGTATATGGGAATGAAGTCCTACTGGTAACCTTTCAGCATCGAACAAAGAGTAAAACCTTAGTCCGGCTAGTTCACAGCATTGTCGGAGCTGCTGCAAGCTTGATTTGGAAGAACATTGTCACCAAAATCTCCATCCAAACTCATTTGTTGGACCTCCTGAGGAGAAAGAATCTTGATGCAACGTACACAACTCAGGAATTCCCTGGAGGCAGCAATTGAAACATGTAAATGTGTGATGAAGCCATGAAGGAGAATGTTGATAATGCTGAAAAACTAAACTATCTAAGGTTTGTAAACGTACTCCCAAGGATCATCACCAACTAGCAAGACATCATTCTCATGATCTACATAGACTAGTTTCCATCCAATTCTCTGCCGGTCTTCCAGTTGTCCCTCTATGCCAAACCTACGAGCCAGGTCTTGCTTGAGCTCATCATATCCTGAGTAATGTGAAATATCAATAGACCTTCCAACAGCTCCTCGCTTGTATACCTTCAAAAAACATATCAGGTCAGTGTGATGTAACAGGTACTGATCAGACCAGCAATAATAGCATCCATGATTCAACATTACTCATTACTCATAAAGAACCAACCTTTGTATATGTCCGCATTCTAGGAATCTGTGGTGCAGCCCAAGAACCTCTATTCACAAAGCCACCATCATTGACGGTGGAATCAATGGAATTGAACGCCACATCAGGCACCCCAAATGGCTGAGACACCATTGATGAAGAGAGTTCAGGTTGAGCATCTTTGGGGTTCTCATAGGTGGAAAGCACGCCTGCTCCAGAGAGATTATTTGCAAAGTCTTTACCTGATCCTACCATGTCTTTTGTGGCCAATGGATGAGGCATCAAGGGCATATCTAACTGATTGTCAATATGAGTCCCAAATGGTACCTTGTTCCTTGGATCACCGAGGACTTCCCCATCTTGGCTAGCATCTCTAAAAAACATTGACTGAGAATTGAAAGTCATGGAGTTGTTTTGCGGTATCTGACCTTCATTCTGAGAAAAAACTGAGGTCACTGAAGAAGAACTATCCAAATAATCTATCTGAGTTCCAGCACCATCATGGAATGTGTGCGATGCAATAAATCCGTGGTTCTGATTTTTAGACACATTCAACGAGGGCTTAACATTAGACTTCTGATGTAGATCTTTAACTATGTGACCGTTAGAAGATATCTGCTCTAAACCACTTGGATTTAAAAGAGAGGCAGAAGATTGAGCAATCTCATCCCCTAATATTGAAGCATGGTGGTTTCTGCTATTAATAACAGTCTGAACTGTGTTACGACAGTTGTTTGTGGATAGTGAAGTTGAACAAGACGAAACATCATCAGTAACTGCAGCCTGGAACCCACCTGCAGCTGTAGTCAATAAACCATTGCTTCTAGCACAAAGCTGATTGGTTATTGGTTTTGAGGTACCTCCGACATGTCCAGGAAAATCTGATAGCATTCCAGATTGTTGCTGCTGTTGCTGAAGTTTAGGTTGCTGAGGTAGCTGAGTGCACCGTAGATTAAATTGGCTATTACTTCTTACCATCTGCTGACCTGTAGCATGTGACTGAGGATGCATAACGGATGCTGTTGCCTGAGACGAATCCGACATTTGGTTTGTTGTCATAGACCTCGACATGTTTGGTGGGGTTTCCAGAAGCTGCTTCTGCTGGTCTTGGAGTTGTGTCAAATGGGAAGAATGCTGCAATCCAGACTGTTGTGCTAAGAGTGATTGCTGTTGCTGATGGAGCTTCTGTAGAAGTTGAAGCTTCACTTGGTTATCTGACATGTGCTGCTGCTGGCTTGTATGATCAGGATTTTGCTGTTGAGTTTGAGCCAGAATCTGCTGCTGCTGTTGTTGCTGCTGCTGCTGAGGCTGAGTTTGAGGGAAATTTCTCTGTAGCTGATGATTTAGAAGTGATTGTTGATGTTGCAAAACGTTCTGAGCTTCAATGTGATTCTGGGACTGGACTTGGCCTGTTGGTAAAGTTTGACCACCCAAACTTTGTCTTGGTGGATGAGTAACGCCAGTCGACTGCTGTTGTGGCTGTAGAGTCGAGCTCATATTATTTAAAGTGGAAGTTTTGAGCTGGTCTAGTTGTTGGACTGAGTCGGTTTGCCTCTGGGCATTGTAATGTAGGTTGTGCTGATGGGGAACTTGAGTCGTGGGCGGACCTAGTTGACGTGAATTATCTGAGCCAGCAAAATTTTGCAGAACAGAACCAGGTAAATGATTAATGTAGTTTGACTGCATTGGGTTAGCCAGGGAGGAATTTTGCTGCATGTTCATCCACTGGACTAAGCTCAAACCAGGCAACACTTGGGAATCTTTTAAGCCAAACTCATCACCTTGCCATGGCATTGACCTCCTAAATAGATTGTCAAAATCAGATGAGTCGTTATCTGCAGGGAGAAAAAGCAACAGATATTTCAGAGGTGTTCAATTCTTGAAATCACTATGACCAGAATGTGTTTAGTTAGTCTTCTATGCATTAATCATGAAAGACATAAAAAGAAGATGCACTATCCAAGGGCTAATACGGACATAGCTCCTTTTGTGTAGGCCAAACAGTGAAATAAGATAGGAGAATATAGGAAGGTGCATCTCAACCCATAAAGCATGTTCTGACGTGATATTCCATTTCTTTTTCTTCTTTTTTTTGGTTCCTTTTCTGAATGAATGAATTTCATCAACTCTTCTAGGAGTATTGCTCAATTGCATGAAGTATTTTGCATTGCCCACTTTTATGAGTAGAAGATTAGTCATCTAATATAATTAGACACCATGAAGAGATGCCACAGAAAATGTGAAAAACTTAGGGACATTCCACTAAAGACACAGGAATCACAAACAGCAAAGTTTTAGATGTTACATTTGCAGAATCATTTCTAGGCCCTCCTTTTACCTGGCATTCCTGGCTGCCTAGGACACTTTGTGCGGAGGAAAGGAGGTGTAGGACAGATGAAAAATGGAGCTGTAATAGGTTCAATTTCCCATATGGAGACGCGATTATGTCTTTCACCAGCAGTGGACTCATCCCAACCAACCTGCTCATAAAATGCCAAGTGAGTATCCAATAAATCTCCTTATAGCGCAGGACCATTTTAAACGAAACTGGGGGTATTTTCACTGATTACCTGTAAGTTGCGCCACTGTGAGTTCTTCCATCTCACAGGATCCAAGTCACTGATTCCTGTTATTGTACCCATATATCTGCAGCATGCATTACAAGCGAGTTTAGTAAATGATAGGGATCTCATGATTAGTCAATATGTAGTGATGATGTAGGCTCTCTCATTTTTTGCTCAGTGACTTATTATGATCATTATAATTATTGTTTTCCTTTCATGAGATTTTCACAGAAATAATGGAGTAGAATATGAACTCATATAGCATCATCACTACCTTCTTGTCCCTGATTCATCTGTTTCAAACATCATCCGGAAGCGCATGCCAAGGGATATCTGGTTACTGCAGGCGGCTTTGTAGTACTTAGCTAGAGGAATGACAAACTCTGATGGACTAGACCTGCTCACAAGTTCAAAAAAAAAAAAAAAAAACCCAAGGTCTCTAAGGACGAGATTTATCATACACAAGCAAACAACAACAGTGATGAACAAATATCAGTTGTTACCTTGGATTGTAGAACACAGTGAAAGGGCTACTGTTTGCAGCAGCATGGGCGGCTGCAGCTAGAACTCCGATGTGCATGCTGTCACTCGACAATACTGATGATGACAAGTTAGTTGGTTGCCTGTTAGCCCGTCTTATTCCCAAGAGAAGCTGCTGCTTTTCATCCCTGATTGCATAGGTGAAATATTGATGTCATTTCAAGAGAAACCACTTGAAAATGAAAAGCTCGTATTATTAAGCTTGTTAAAATCAAAAGAAGTGTTTCGGTGTCTTGCATCATTACCTAATAAACAAGACCGAGTCACCGGCAATCAACCTCTTTCCATTAACAAAAAGGCTCCATCCACTTGTAAGCAAGTGACGCTTTGGCTGTCCTAAATTTGCCAATTTTTTAACAAAATTTTAAATGCTTGGGAATACCTTGGCAACAGTGAGTTCTATAGCGTCCAAAGAAACGAAGATAAGTGGATCAGCTTACCCCGGAAAATATGACGAAATGTCCACACAGTATCATGAAGATCCCTGGCAACAATCTCTTGCGCAGGTGGTTGCATTGAAAAGTCCTAGAATTGCATGGGTTTCTCAAGCATCAATACTTTGAAGGAATTCATGAACAGGCGGTAGATTAAAACTCGAGAGAGACTAACCAGAGAAGGAAAAATCTTTTCTGCAGCACGTCGAGGCACAGAAAAACCACCATGTGTGCTAGTATCACTTGCAGTCAAGGTTTTACAGAAGAATTCAGTCTGTGGCTTATTAACTTTCATCGATAGATCTGATCTCAACAGAGCATCCTGGTCAAACTGCAATGACAAACATAAAAGTTCTTCAAATTGTTACTGATAATCAAATGCCTTTATATCTCAAATTGTTCCATAAAGTAGTAGCAATAAGCACAATATTTTCAGAAACATTCTTCAACCAGAGAAAGAGCCTACCGAAGGCACTGGCTGCAGTGTCATTTGCGCGTATACTTCATCCGTTTCTGGATCAGCCTAGACGCCATAGAAACAATTTCAGTTGTTATATACATTGAAAGAAGTTGGATAAGAATATGCAGCATTAGTAAAAACTAAACCAACCATACATGCAATGTGACATTGTGAAGAAGGCATATGAGTTTCGAGGGAAGATTTGGGTAGTTTGGGATTTGTGCATTGGCATCCTTTCTCATGGAAGCAGCAACCTGGAAATGCAAATTTACAGTGTAGAACAAAAAAATGATTATTAAAAAAAAAGAAATCAAACCAGGTTGAAACTCATAAAAGCCCTTTATGATTAACATTTTTGCAGTCAATTATTCCCCCAAAATATGCTGCTTATGGAAATCGACACCACGGCGGCACAGGTTAGCAGCCTCTACTCAACAAAAGGACAGTCTAGTTCCATCTCTCCCACAAAAATTATTGATTCTTCTAAAAAGAGAGGGAAAAAAATGAATAAGAAGAAAATAGAATTTACCTGTTCGCTGTGGCCTTGAGGAAAGTAGACGACGTGGGTCCCAGCCGCCGGCAGGTTTGCCAGTGGTCCGGCGCAGGCTTGCCATAGCTCACCGTTTATGCTCTTCTTCTCACCTGCAATTTGCCACGTGTCGGAAACTATACTCATCTTTTTTTCTTCAAACAAACGACAATAGACTTATATGGAAACAGAATTAAATGAAGATTGGTTCGTGGATTCAAATGTGGACTCATTTTCTAAGTAATGTGCATAATCAACTATAAATCTTTTCTGTGTGAGAACTGTGAAAAGGAGAGAGAATAACCGACCTTCAGCGGCGGAGACGTTCGACGGCGGAGCTCCGCTGCCGGAGTTTGGTGCCTTCATTTGTCCTCTCAATATGTATCCAGCTCAAATAAATGGCTGGGGTTTCTCACCGGCTCTCATCTCCGGAGAATATTCCGGCAGTGGAAGGCCTTTCTCCTCCTCTTTCTTCTCAGCTAGAAAACAGATTAGGTTTTGTTTTTTATTACTATTATTTAAAATATGGAAACGGAGAAAAGCGGATTGTGTTTTCGATTCAAAAAAGATGCCGGTCAATGGGGGTTAGGTTTGACGGCGGCGGCGGAAGGAATATTTTCCGGCGAAAAGGCGGTAGAGAGAGAGAGGGAGGGAGAGAGAAAGTGAATGTTGGGAGACAAAAGAAGGTTTGGAATAGGAATAAGAGGAGATGTTGAGGATTGCAGAGACCAAATGCTGCAGAATTGCTTTTCTTTGCCCCCTTCTACACACTACACCACCAAGACACACGCACACTTTCTCTCCATCTCATTTCTCTCTCTAGGTATGAAATAAGTGGAAATGTGTGTGTTTGTCTGTTTTGCAATGGATTTCTTTCTGTTAATGTTATTGATTCCTCGTGGCCTTGCAGGCACCAGATTGGCAGATTTTACTCTCTCTCTCTCTCTAGTTCAAAGGCTTTCACATTCCCCTCCCTCTCTCTCTCTATAGATACACACATATATGTATATAACTCCCTCTGTTTCCTGTTATTTTACTCTATATTATTTAACTGAGATTTGCTCGGATTATGCATGTGCTGTCTCTCTCTCTCTCTCTCTCTCTGCCCTGTTATGCTTGGTCTTCTCCCTCTATACAGCGCAACCTGTATCGTATTGTATTGTATTGTATTGTATTGTATTTGTATACTCTCTGTTTCTCTCTCTAGATGGACTGTGTTCCTTTCTCTCTCTTAGGTGTGGCCACGCAAAGTTGACCAGTAAAGTAAATGATGAGATTCACAGGTGCTATTATTACCGATGAGACTTCTCATAATTACTCGGGTGTGCGTCTCTCTCACTAATTTCAAGCCCCCTCGCATTAATTTTTTATTATTTTTTAAAAAACTTGTTAATTTAAATAGGGCAAATTGCTGGAAAAATCATGAAGTTTGATCAAATTCTGGTCAGTCCCGCAAGTTTGAAAATCAGCCGCTAATATCATGACTTTGACAATTTTCGCAATTG
>JAYDZE010008604.1:0-10549 GCA_034509125.1 Monilaria moniliformis
AAATTATCGTCGAAACCCTTGTCCGACGATCGGAAAATCACTGTTCCGACTAGCCCCTTTTTAGGGATGTTACAAAACCCCAACATTATGTCTATTAAATTGGGCCCAACTTAATTAAGTCCATTAATTTTAATTCATTCCACTATAGAATTAATATTGCACTACCCGTCTTCATCCATATTACGAATATGACTCATTTTTAATTCATTTACTTTTCGTATTTAAGATTCCCAATATCTATTAACTAATTTAGGCTTGCTGATAGCTTCAATAAAATAATCTCTTTTACCAAGAGTGGTCTCGTTCAAGAAAATTAATTATTATACTGGAATAAATTCCAACCGGTATAATAAATTCATTTTCTCGAACACTTCTTGGGGATACTATCAACTCGGTTTCTCTAAAGACACGATTCCATATACTAACAATACTAGCACCGCTAGACATTACTTACTGTTGCCCAAGATATAGGAAATTACTTAGGGTTACGAAAACCTGCACCAAGTGATAAGTCAAAGCAGTGTATAATTAACATTGTATGCTCAATGTTACATATATAGATAAGAAATAAATAATCAACGAGGTCTTGTACTTCATTTACACAGCGTCGAAGTATGTATCTCACTGTAATCCATTTCAGTGCTATACCACACCAGTGTAATCAGTTGGCCAAGATAAGCGTGCGAACTTCGGATCAACACTGCAACCTTTCACGATAGATTGTTCATGTCTATGTAGGTTGTGAACTTGATTTTCTTCTACAAGGAACCGACTAAAAAATCTTCTGTAATCATAGATCTACCATTCAGTCTACAATGTAAAAGATGACTTGTTTGCTCAATTTATGATTATATGCTTAGGAATAAGTATCCATAACCACAAAAGGCAAATCATATGACAACATTAATTTCATCTCAATACGTGGAATTGTTATCAATACAAAGCAGTTCAAAGCATGCTTCTCAGTATATAAACTCTAACACATGTGTATACCAATCCGATGCAGAAACAATTTCCAGAACATAGTTCAACCAAAGAAGTTAGGAAATCTTTGATTGAACATATATATTATTTTGTCTGACAAAAGAATTGTTCTTATGTTCTGAACTTCTGAACTACTGTCTAATTTCTCTATAATTGATAAATATATATACATTAACTGCTCCATGGGCCCAGGACCCATGACTTTTTTGTCTGTATTAATTAACTGTCCAATCTTAATGAATTAAAGCTCAATATCCTAATTTAGTCTATATATATTTCAATCTCCCACTTAGACTAGTATTAGATATAATACGAAAATTCATCTTGTACCTTTGGGCGAATCAATAAGACACATAAAGTGTGATCCTCCAGGCCCCATCATCAACGATGATCTAATCAAAGTCTGCACAAAACTCCTAAACTGTGTTGTGCAATGAACTCGATATATGAACGACGTTTACGTGGATTAGTAAACTAGCATTTACACTAAGTTTATATAATATCCCCTCATTCATGAACCATTCAATTGAGCCTAAGATTTGTCATGTGTGTATTCAAATAGCTCAATCACTTTATCGCATCTTTGTATGATACATTTGATTATATTCAATTACTTTAATAGAATATATCATTGCATTGGTCAGTGACTTAATGGTCAAATAATATAGAGAAATTCAGTATTCTCTCAAAATTTAAATCGATGCATGAATCTTATTCTTGGCTCAACTTAATGTCGCACCATTAATGAAAATTATAATTCAATGGAACAATATAAGAATAAAGACAAATAAACAAAATAATTATTTCAATAAATGCACAAAATTAATAGAAAATCAAATTTTTATGGAATGTGATCAAGTAAGGATGTCTATATAGATTGTTTCTAAAACATACAAACTTTAAACTCCCAGTGATTCAAAGCTAACAACAAACATGTCTAACACCTAGGCACTCAAAGTGCTTGTTGTGTTTTTGCTATACATATAAACTTGGTGAAATGATCAGCCAAGTTGTCATTAGTCAGTACCTTTTCTTATTTTAGTTTACCATTTCTATTAATTTATGTTCCTAGCTCTTGATTTTGGTGGTTAAACTAACAATTTTACTTTGTTTGGAACTATTCTTACTTACTGCATCACCATTAAGGACAAAACATGTCCTAGACTTTGACTTATAGTTACCACGGTTTGCTTGAAAACTAACATCAGTATATCCAATAACTGATAATTCT
The DNA here is from genome assembly GCA_034509125.1 of Monilaria moniliformis. Taxonomy (NCBI): domain Eukaryota; kingdom Viridiplantae; phylum Streptophyta; class Magnoliopsida; order Caryophyllales; family Aizoaceae; genus Monilaria; species Monilaria moniliformis. The sequence goes on from JAYDZE010008604.1 coordinate 2,216, forward strand.
GGCTGTCCACCATAAACCAAGTATTATTCTTTAGTCCCTCTAAGGTACATAAGAATAGTCTTGACAGTTTTCAAAAGTTTTCCATTAGAATTTTGCTGAAAACTGCCTATTAAGCTAAACGCACATCTGACCTAGTACATGTCATAACATACATAATAGATCCAATTCCCAAAGTGTATGAGGTCTTATTTATGTAATTCATTATCTTGTCTTTAGAAGGACAACCTTTCTTAGACAATACAAAGCCATGTCACATATGAATAATTCATTTATCAGAATTCTCCATTGAGAAGCGCATTAGCAGCTTATCTATGTAAGTGGACTGTGATAATCCCAACAACCTACTTGGTCTATCTCAAAAGATCTTTATACCAATAATGTAAGAAGTATCACCGCATCATTTACCTTAGAGAAACTTGACCATCAACCTTTTACGGATTGCATCATGAAACGATTACTCCCATATTAAAAATGTCATCGACATATATGATAGGGTAAACAAAACTTCCATTCTCGCACTTACTATAAATGCATGGATCTTATTTTCTTCTAACAAAATCAAACGATTTCATAGCCTTATCAAAACAAATGTTCCAACTCCTGGATGTTTATTTAAGTCCAAAAATGGACTTCTTTAACTTACACACTGCATTCAACCTTTCTTTGATATAAAATCTTCAAATTTTGTATTTATATATCACCTTTCGGGTTCTCCATTGAGAAACGTGGTTTTTACATCCATTTGTCAAATGTCAAAGACATAGTATACAACTAATGCAAGTAATATTCTAATGGACTTGATCTTAGTGACATGTGAAAATATTTCATCATAGCCGGTGCCCATTGTGCTGACTACAATCATTAGCTATTAACATAACCTTGTAGGTTTGTACTTTTCCATTTGCATCTCTCTTCTTTTGAAGATCCATTTCAATCTCTTGGTCAAACATCGTTTGGAAAGTTAACTAGTTCTCACACTAGATTGAAGTACATATAGTGCATTTCAAACATTAGAGCAATCATCCACTTTTTTCAGTCGGTGTCTGACACCACCTCGATATAGGTCCTAGGTTTATCGTCATCCGAGTCCATTATTACTCTGAGGCCTATTGAGTTGGTTTTCACCGGTGCATGTTGTTTATTCTGAACGTTATGAGGTTCTTCCATGTTGATTGTTTTCAACACTGGGATATTCTCAAAAATTTCACTACAATAATCATGAGGTGGAGATGATATAACCGTTGTATCATTTTATCTTTGATGTATCTCATTGCCTTGATGTGACCATCTAAAAGTCCCTCAAAGGGTCCCTCTAAGAGTTATTTCCCCTCTCAATAGATCATCAAAAACTCCCAGTAAGTTCTTGTCCACTCTATTGGATAGACCTTTATCCAATATGTTATCTTGTTGTTCTTGAACATTTCAAGATCTATCATGATGTGACCTTGTTCCTTGGAAATGTAAACATTTTCAAGAAATGTCACATTCCTATAGATTATCACCTTGTAATCTCCATGACACTAGAATTCATATTCTTTAGTTTCCTTAGAATATCACATAAAATAAAATTTCTCGCTTTTAGTTTCCAACTTATCAGTAAACATTTTCTTAACAAAAGAAGGACAACCGGGGTTCTCATATAGTTAAGATTTGCATTCTTGCTACACCATAACCCATATGGTGTTTTCTCAACTGATTTAGATGGAACACTATTCAAAATAAGGCATGTTCCCGAATGAATAAATGAAGACTTACGAAACTCATCATAGATAGAAGCATATCTAGTAATGTTCAGTTTCTCCTCTCTTATACCCTATTCATTTGTGGTGTACTAGGAAGAGTCTGGTCTAACCGGATTCCATGTAATTTCAAGTAACCAAAAAATTCTCAGCTCAAGTATTTTCCTCATCGATCTGACCGAAGAGTCTTAATACTTTTCAAAGTTGTTTCTCGACTTCTAACTTAAACTCCTTAAATTTCTCGAAGGCCTCTAATTTGTGTGCTTCAAGAGAAACGCGTATCCATACCTCGAAAGTCATAAGTGGAAGTTATGAAGTACATATATCTAACTCTTGCATGAGTTAGAAACAGCCCACACAAAGATAAGTAGCATTATTCATATTACATAACTTAGGTCTTTTATTTTGCACATTGAGAATATTTCGTTCACATCTAAGTATATCTAATACTCATGATTGAGAGATATTTATAAACATATTCATCTAAATGAAAACCATAGCCGAGCTCACACTCAATGCACCTTGTGCCTTGAATTCGGGTTTATCTCTCTTTTAGTAACCCTTTTTGTAATAGAAAATGTACCAATCCTTTGGCAATATCGGCTTATTCTTAGTCCCTCCACTTTTGGGCTTTAGAACAGCATCCATGGATGTTTCCTTCATCTTCTTCTGTGGCTTAGTCTTCATTTTAGAAGACTTTGAAAATAGCCCATCATGATCACAAGAAGAAGAGGATGCTAAGAACTAGTAGTCTGGCATAGAGCCTCGTGGGAAGCTCCTCAACATAGAGTACATGAACGAACGCTCCTCAAGCCTCACCCAAGTGGGATACTTCATTTTGCGAGATGTGGAAGAAATTGCAGTCTGAGCGTGAATAAAGACTGTAGCTGCAAGAGGGTGTAAGGAATATGCAGCAGATGATCGATCAACTTCTCATGACCCAATAGTACTAGCAGTCAAGGAGTCACTCACCTGGTGATCATAACCATTATGCAACCTTTTGAGAATCCCCTTGTTTTAAAAACTTAGTAGTGTTACAACTGATACAGAATTGAACTTGATTTTGTTTGAACACATATTTTGTTGGTTTATCTATTGTTATTCTAAATTTGTTGGTTTGTTACTTTGTTGCTTTGTTGGTTCTTTGAAAACAAGATATCATAACTATGTAAACAAACAAATAAAAAAATCGAAAACTGAAATCTACAAAAATGCTTACAAATTACCGACGGAAATAAATAATCGGGATAGTGCAGATTTACCCATGGACATTTGTGTCGGTAATCTGTCAGTAAATTATTTGCCGATAATGTTTTTGATGAAGCGTTACTTCCGCCAGTAAATCACTCTTTCTTGTAGTGATATATGACAAAATAAGTCTAGTTCGACTCAACCATCCCAAATTAAGATTAGATGGGAATAACTTATCATAGTTCCAATAGAAAAAATTTATGAACTTAAACTGGGCTGAAAATTGAAGTTAAACAAACTATAAAATTACTTACACTACAATATTATAGTATATATGTTATTTTAAACATAACATAATGTTAATAGTACAACAAGTCAAATTGTCATAGTAGATAATATCCAAGCATAAACTTGGCGGTAAAATCATGAAATTATATTAGAAATGAAATGATATAATAACACAAATGATGATGATGATGATGATGATGATGATGATGATGATGATGATGATGATGATGATGATGATGATGATGATGATGATATACACTCTATCTTACTAATATTAATAATACACATCACTTTCATTGAAATCACTTATAATCTTTGAATGACTTGTTATAAATATATATATAGTAAAATACTTGTTCATATTTCATTCATAATATGTAATACGGATTAAAATGAGTGATGCAACAAAATACTTGTCTACTTTTAAGGCCATGGTGGTTATGATCATCATGGGCACCATCTTGGCCAACTATCGTGGCTCACAATTGTAGCCCATGATTGCACCCACAATAGGTTTCAAACACTGTGGCCTTAAGAAAAATTTGTGGTTTTGTGACTTTTAAGTAGTCGTTTATAATTTAGAAGGTGTTTTATGAATACTGTGATGATTTACATAGCATTATTAGACAAATAAAACATTCACAAACCAATTTGTATAATCATAGAGTGAGCTATACCATGATAGACCCGAACCTACACAAATGATGATAATATGTACTCGTTTCTTTAACATATTAATAATAAACACCATTTCTATTGAAATCACGTATAATATTATAATGATTTGTTAGACAATATATATGTTTAAAAAAATTACATGATTATCACTTCCATTAAAATCACTTATAATATTTGAATGACTTATTAGAAATGATATATAATATTAAATATTTGATCACATTCCATTCAATGTAAATACGGATTAAAATGAGTGATACAATGATATAGTCTACTTTTTAAGGCCACAGTAGTTTTGACCCTTATGGCCAACTGTCATGGCACGCGATGGCACCCATGACGGGCAACCATTGCAGCCTTAAGAAAAAATCATGATTTTGTAACTTTTAAGTAGGCGTGTGAAATTTAGAAAGTGTTTTATGAACATTGTGATGATTTACATAGCATTATTAAATTAATAAAATATTCACAAAAGTTTATGGTCTTGTCTATTTCTTGAGGCCATGGTGGTTGTGGTCATCGTGGGTACCCTATGATGGCACTCACGAGGGCTCACTCACGGTCGTCCACTGATGATCATGCAACCACAATTGTGTATCACTCACGATGGCTCAAGAATGATGGCCCACTTATGATCTTGCACCCATGATCATGTCCCTCAAAGGCACCATCATAGCTAACAAACGGGACCTCACTCACGATCATGCACCCACGATCTTGTCCCTCAAAGGCAACATCGCGGCTAACAAACGTGGTCTCACTGATGATGGCTAGCTCAGGATCTTGCACCCATGATCATATCCCTGAAATGCGTCATCATAGCGAACAAATGTGGCCTAACTCACGAGAGCTTACTCACAGTCATGCACCTATGATCATGTCCGCACGATCGTGAACCCACGATCATGCACAAACGTGACTCATGATCTTAAGTGCATGATCGTGAGTGAGCCATCGTGAGTTACTCTCAATTATAATTCGCACCGCCGCCTCACTCTCTAAATATTCTCAACCCTAATTCTTGTCAGCGCCTCACTCTCTCACGGTAGTAGACGACAATGGAACTCACACCTGACAGCCTCACACCCATCGGCCCCACAGCGGGAACCCCACTGGCGCTAGCCGAACAGTCGTCGACTCCAACGTATCTCTAAGCTTTTTAAGGATGGATGCTTCGGTCACTTATTTCATTTGAGACGTTTGTCAGATATAAGTGGGATATCTAGCATTTTCAGTGTGACCTCTGATCGAACATCTAGTATCGCCAATGAATTCAGAGCATAATCCAAAGAATACAACATTCTTTGTATATAAATAAGGAAAATGCTTCATTGACTGATTCTACAAGAGAAAGAAATTATAGATCATAAATCTATGAATATAAGGAACAGTCAATAAACTTTTTAATGGAATGCTCGGTTGGAAATTTCTTGACCTAGCGTACCATTAAAAAGCTTATAGATCTATTCATTGTATTCACATATTTTTTATTTGTAATTTTCTGCTTTTACATGATTAGTTTCTATGAAGCGTTTTCTTTATTTCTACACAAAGTCACTCTCCATTTTCAGATTCAGCTTTCTAAATTATATTTTTCAATTCTGTATTGGGTGGATCCATACTATCAACCACAAGATCATTTGAATATGGACCGAACCTTCTCCTGTTATGAAGGATCTTGGTCACCGGCCCTCTTTCTATTTGTTGGCAATAATTCTAGCTAGGTCGTCTACGCTTACTGTTTGTGTTATTATGGCAACATGGATGTAGTCTTGGCCACTAACTAGTTTTATAGATGTGAGATCTTACCTCAGTTCTTCTTGTATTTGTAGAAGATTGTATGTAATTTGTTTGAATGAAATTTACATGAACATTGAATTCATTATTTCTATTTTCTGGTTTTGCTAATTTTCGGTAGTTTTATGAAGACCAATTTTTAGATTGGCATAATGAAAAACACACACAATAAAATCAGTCCGCAATATAATGTAACAAGACAAGAAAAAATTGAAATTTTGGTTGACATGGATGGCTCACTCCCCATCGTGAGCCACGATGGTTCCTTGTCGTCAGCCACGTTGGCCCCATATGAGATTAGCAAAAATAAAATAAAAGAATCGGGGACCGTATAACTCACACATGGTGGTGGCTCACTTACGATGACACTCACGAATGTGGTTCACTTACAGTCGCCCACTTAGGATGGCTCAATCACGACAGCACACCATCTGGGCGACAATTGTGAGTGGGACCATCGTGGGCTTACGAACACGATTGCTAGTCGTGATTGAGAACATCGTGGTTTTAAGAACACCATCGTGCCCATGAACGTGACTCACGATTGTGGCCAACGATCGTGGGCCACTATCGTGGGTTTTAGAACACGATCATGAGCCACTATCGTAGACTTAAGTACAGTTTGGAAAAATATAATTTCGCGATGTTGTAATGATTTTTTTTTCTTTTGTGATGTGAGTTTTGAAGAAAGTTTATGATATATTTATGATTTTTCTAGTAAGTTTTATGATACGTCACGAATGTACATTTAATGAAGTTTGCTGAAGTTTTAAAGACATAAACAACCACCCTATTACACAAAAATTGAATGCAGTATTGTGAAAGTTGGTTGATGTTCCTGTTTATATTTTATATTTAGTTTTCGGTAGTATTATGAAGAATAAGACCGATTTTTTAGAAAAAAAGAGTCATGTCAACTTCAATAAGTTTTTCGGTTATGTGAATGGATAAATTAATCTCTTAAAACAAATGATATAGAAACTCATACTTTTATGAATGAGAATAAGAAACTTATCTATTTAAGAAAATAATATATTACTATCTATTTTCACGAATTATGGTTCCATTGTTCACGAGACATGTCTCAATTGTGGTCGGGTACCTGATACGACATTTTTACTTTTTACTACACATGTATACGTAAATACTGCATCGTGCACTATTAAGGGTTTTGATTTTTTTAAATTAATTATTAGATTATCATAAGCATCTATATATTGTCCTTATATTACGCATAGCAAACAAACTCTTAATATAATACTGACTTGTACCCTTGCTTTTAGAATGATATATAATCTGATAGAATTCGGCTAGATATTTTGGATGGGCATCTACCATGGTCCATAATGTGTTTCTTTTGTAAAAAAAATGTCAAATAAGAGTAATATATTTATCCCGTACACTACAAAAAAAGCGGCTTTTTCCGAGCACGACATTACTCGGAAATGTGGCAAAACCCAAACTCACCAAGCACTTACCGAGCACTTGTCGTGCTCGGTGAAAAGGTCGTCGCCAAATTTACCGAGCACCACGTGCTCGGAAATGGCGAACAGTTACCGAGCACTAAGTTGTGCTCGTTAACTATAACGACGACGTCAAGGCCAAGATTGGGGACCACTTACCGAGCACTGTGTTTGTCGGAAAGTACACGGAGGCTATCTTTACCGAGCACGAGAAGTGCTCGGTAATTTGTAATGGTTACCGAGCACGTTTTGTGCTCGTAAGTCATCTGGGTCATGACCGAGCACCAGGTACTCGCTATTCTTGTGGATGTCTTCCGAGCACCAGGTGCTCGCTAGGTGTCTGGAAGACTTCCGAGCACTCGGTGCTCACAAGTTGTCTCGGTGCTCGCAAGTCGTCTGGAGGGCTTGCGAGCACTCTTGTGCTCGGTAAATGGCCAGTAGTTTTTCAAAGCTATATTAGCATATATTTTTTCGTGATTAATAAATAATTTACGATTTTCAGTATTAATAAATAATTTATGATTTTCAGCATTAATAAATAATTTACTGATAATTCTAAATAAACATAGATTCGGAATTTAATACATTAAAATGCAATTACAATCCAACTAGTTAAACTAATCTACATCTTCCTAATTTTGTCAATAGAGTCATTTTTTTTTGAAACGTGCGATGTCTCTTTGGCTACTTTGTTGCATCATCTCGTACATTTGAGCAACCTGGACAGCCAACGCCCAAGCCTGCTCATCCTGCTTTGCCCTCTCTTCCCGGTGGCGGGCCTCCTACTCCTGGTTGCGCGCTTCCATTTCTTCCAATCTCTGCATCATGGTCAAGTTCTGAGACTCGAACTGTCTCTGAATTTGCTCCACCTGACGGGCAACCATCTCATCGACAACGCTGGGATCAACTCCACTATACTGGCCAACAGAACCAGAAAAGCTACTGGCGGAGGGGAAATAGAGGCTTGTCGTCTGTCCAACTCCGGGAATCTGCCTTCTCTTCTTCGGAGGCCCGGCCACCTCGAGAAAAATAGCATCGAGGTCAGGGCTTTCTTCTCCCTCGGCACGTCTTTGATCTGCTATTGCCAGTACTTGTTCCTTCAAAAAATAAATCAAATATTAATTAGTTCATTTCAATTTATTATACTAAAAAGAAATTGGAAAATAATTTGCAACCGA
>JAYDZE010008615.1:0-10549 GCA_034509125.1 Monilaria moniliformis
GGTGCCGATCTTGTTGGAAAGGTTGAACGGAATATTCCCGAAGATGATCCTAGGAACCCTGCTGTAAGCCCCCTATTTATCACTGAAGCTAATATTTTTAGCAAGGGTTTTGTACTGATGTCCATTTTTTTCCCCAGGTGATTGCTGACAATGTTGGTGACAATGTTGGAGATATTGCTGGAATGGGGTCCGATCTTTTTGGTTCATATGCTGAGGCATCTTGCGCTGCTCTTGTCGTGGCTTCGATATCATCTTTTGGAATTGCCCATGACTTCACTGGAATGTGCTATCCGTTGCTTATTAGTTCCATGGGTATCCTGGTCTGCTTAATCACTACTCTCTTTGCTACTGACTTTTTTGAGATAAAGGCTGTCAAGGAGATTGAACCAGCATTAAAGAAGCAACTTATCATATCCACTATTCTTATGACTGTGGGAATTGCAATTGTCACCTGGACTTGCTTGCCATCATCTTTCACAATCTTCAATTTCGGTGTTCAGAAAGATGTGAAAAACTGGTAAAGAATACTTTTGTTCTGCTATGGTAGCATTAAATTTGTTCTTCTCTAGTGTACATTTGCATTTCGTTTTTCTAGGTCATCAACCTTTTATGTCTGTAGTTGGGAGGTTCTCAAATATTAGTATTTTATAGTTTCTGCCTGTTGTGCATTAATTTTAATCTTGGCATCTGTCTGGCATCAGTTTGAAAGTTGTGTACTAACTAACTCAATGTAAAATTACAGGCAGCTATTCCTTTGCGTTTGTGTTGGACTTTGGGCTGGACTTATCATTGGATTTGTGACTGAATATTACACCAGCAATGCCTACAGGTGCAACTATGGCTGTCTATTTCTTTAATTTTTTTTTTTTTAATTTCTTCTAGAGATGGGTGTTTAAACTTTATTAATATTTATGTGCAGCCCTGTCCAAGATGTTGCTGATTCCTGCAGAACCGGTGCTGCAACCAATGTTATATTTGGCCTTGCCTTGGGATACAAATCAGTCATTATTCCCATTTTCGCCATTGCAGTTAGCATCTTTGTTAGTTTCACATTTGCTGCTATGTATGGTATTGCTGTAGCAGCTCTGGGAATGCTAAGCACGATTGCTACTGGGTTAGCCATCGATGCCTATGGCCCCATCAGTGACAATGCTGGAGGTATCGCTGAGATGGCTGGCATGAGCCACAGGATTCGTGAGAGGACTGATGCCCTTGATGCTGCTGGAAACACCACTGCTGCTATTGGAAAGGTATTGAAACGATATTCTTGGGAATATGTTATCATTTCACTGCAGCATTTCCCTATTAAATCATATGCAACATGCTCTCTACATGTGCACTTGATGGATGTTGCACACGTTACTAAATTTCTTAATTTTGTTCCCAGGGTTTCGCCATTGGGTCTGCTGCACTTGTCTCGTTGGCACTTTTTGGTGCCTTCGTGAGCCGTGCTGGAATATCTACTGTTGATGTTCTGACCCCTAAAGTCTTCATTGGATTACTTGTTGGAGCTATGCTTCCGTACTGGTTCTCTGCCATGACCATGAAGAGTGTGGGAAGCGCAGCTTTGAAGATGGTCGAGGAAGTCCGCAGGCAGTTCAACACCATCCCTGGTCTCATGGAGGGTCTTGCCAAGCCTGACTATGCTACATGCGTGAAAATCTCCACTGATGCTTCAATTAAAGAAATGATCCCCCCTGGTGCGCTAGTCATGCTCACACCCCTGATAGTCGGCACCTTTTTTGGTGTTGAGACCCTCTCTGGTGTTCTTGCTGGCTCACTCGTTTCTGGCGTCCAGGTATGATCTCTCGTTCTTGTGATGAAATTGATATTTGACGTTTAAAGGTTATTTCCTTCGACTCATCTCTACCGTCATACAGATCGCGATCTCTGCATCCAACACCGGTGGTGCATGGGACAACGCAAAGAAGTACATCGAGGTAGCCTCCTGCTCTCACGAGTTTTCCTAGTATCTCTGCTTTAGATTGGTAGTTTTAAAACTCAGGAGTATGTATCTTGTAGGCCGGTGCTTCGGAGCATGCGAGAACTCTGGGACCTAAGGGATCCGAACCACACAAGGCAGCAGTGATTGGTGACACCATTGGAGACCCTCTGAAGGACACTTCAGGTCCATCACTGAACATCCTGATCAAGCTGATGGCGGTGGAGTCGCTCGTGTTTGCTCCCTTCTTCGCGACTCATGGCGGTCTGCTGTTTAAACTCTTCTGAAGAATCAAATGCCAACTTTGTGGTTTATACTTTCTGCAATTGTACGAGATAGGTGGTAGTTAGGTGGTTTTATTTTGATGAGAGGTGATGATGACGACGACGATGATGGTGATGGAGGAGGTTATCAAAATCCACGACATCCTTGTCGTAGTTCCTGTTTTGTTTTGTGTCATTTGCCGACATGTAGGTTTCTAGTTTTTTTTGGTTGATTGTAATGGGATTAATTTTGGTGGGCAACATGGATCCATTGGGGTTCATAATTTTTCTTTCGCCAGAATATGACTGTTCTTGAAATTTTTGAGTGAAGCGTTGGTTCTGCTGTAGCACCTCTACTTAACCTTGTCTTGCGTGTTGATTTTTATATAAATATGTAAGTTTGACGATCCTTATAATGATGGTCTTTGAAGTACTAGAATAAAAGTATTACTAAATTGAAAAAGGAAAATATTGATATATGTGTATTATCAAACTAATTTAGAAGTGTGGTAGTTTACTAGATATCAATTTTGGGTGGATAAGAAATTATTACTTACTAGAGTACGAATACGAAAGCGGTCAAGTGCACTTTATTCCTATATTATGAATTTATAGCAATTTAAAATGTATAAATTAATCAATTTCTCTATTATGTTTTTTTTTTTTTTGATATATTACACACAACAGAATACAAAACGACGTGTTATCAACGAAAAGATCCAACCTTTATTAAAACAGAGTGGTTTAAATATTCATACACACCCTTTCACTCCTAATGTGAGAGGCTATATGACTTTATATCAATTAAAAAAATACAATAAACAAATATAAGATGTTCAATATGTGTAAAAATAATCAAAATTTACTCACGGTATAATTAAGTGATTTTCTCTATATGCCACACTCCTGTGAAGACGTTCTTTTTTATTTTATTTTATTTTATTTATTTTTATTAATAAACTTAATTATAACAATTATGATGATTATTTTCTTGCATTCCGATTGTGTATGTCAATTAAAAGAAAATGGAAAAAATAAAAGATGCTAGAAAGAAATCAGGTCGCCTCTTCCGACCCGGATCCACATCCGGGAAACCGCACCGGTTCAACTCCAACCGTTTTCTCCGTTCCCAACCACCATTTTCATACAACTATTATCTCATAATTCAAATTTCAATCCAAAAATAAAAAATAAATGGAAATTGAAGTGAAGCTCCGGCTGCAGTCCTCCGCCGCCCACGAGCGGCTCTCCGCCATTCTCTCTTCTTACCACCGCCGCACTCACCTCCAAGAGAACCTCTTCTTCGACGGCCCCAACGCCGAGCTCGCGTCGAACTTAGCCGCCCTCCGCATCCGCTTCTACGACCTCGACTCCCGCTGCGTTCTCTCTCTAAAATCGAAGCCCCAAATCTCCGGCGGCATCAGCCGCATCGAGGAGCAGGAGGAGCCCCTCGACCCCGCCGTCGGCCGCCAATGCGCCGCTGATCCATCGCGGCTCCTCCTCATCGAGCCGTCCGACATAATCAGGAGAGTGAGGGAGGAGTTCAATGTGGGCGGGAAGGGTTTGGTATGTTTGGGGGGTTTTAGGAACGTGAGAGGGGTTTACGAGTGGAATGGGCTGCAATTGGAGCTTGATGAGACGCTTTACAGCTTCGGCACGAGTTATGAGGTCGAATGCGAGAGCTCCGACCCCGAAACGGCGAAGAATTTGATCCAAGGGCTGTTGCGGAGCAATGGGATTGAGTATCAGTATTCGGAGACGTCGAAATTTGCCGTTTTTCGATCTGGGAAGCTGCCTGGATAACTTGAGGTAGATAAAGTTGTTAGTTGAATTTGAATTTTATGGTAATTGAGTTTGTTTAATTGTTTCTCTTGGCTTGAATTTGATGATCTGCTTCTGCTGTGCATGAATTTCAGTTGATGATTTGCAGAAAGATTTGGTTACCACTCAGCTGAAACTGAACATTATTTTCATTTTTCAGCTTTGGTGAATCTTCACTATAATTTTCACCCTGGGCATTTACTCTTAGTGATGTGATAGATGACAATAATAATCCAAAGTATAAGCTAATTTATCATTTACTTTGATGGATTCATTAATTTTGAACTTATTTGATTATCTAAGCTTCAAATACTTGATCATATGTTTTAGCTATCTATCCTATTCTTGTGAAGTAGGATATTAGATAGATTGCATTATATAGCCATATATAGATGATCATTTTGCCATGAGAAAAGGGAGAAAAAGGTAGAAATGCCCTGCAATTTTATCTACTAAATTCCTAAAACTACATGATACTCATTTGCAAGAATCATCTACTCTTATTTAGTGCCGTGATTTGATAGTTTTAAGTATTCAACTTTATATTCGTATTTGAAAAGAAGGGTGATCTTTGCACGTTTTGCCATTTTTCCGGTAGAAGGAGTTAAAATGGTGGCGAGTCTAACAATTTTCAGTGCCATTTCATTCCTTTACTTCCTCTGATTTCTCTTCGATTGGAACTGTTTCGACTCATTTGCTTACATTACCTTCTAACGCATAATTGATGAAATGCAGTTTTTTCTTGAGTTCATCATTATCTATTAGAGAGGATGAATGAGTGAGATTGCTAATCTAACATTTTTACATCTTTATCAATATGCAAGATAATTTTCTATTTTGCTTGTGGATTTTTGTTTGATAGCCTCATTCTTGTTTACTCTGTTGTAGGTATTCAATTTACTCGAGCAAATCCATGGTTGAAAAATCGACAGATCGGATCGACCTCAACTCAACCATGAATGTATCCTAAGCTGCAGAAGTCCAAGAACATGTTGCAGTCGGGCACTGTGGAACTAGTTGAAACATGTTTATGTAGGTACCATTGTTACACTGATTATGTCATCCTTGTAAAATCTTGAATCATGGTAAATGACACTTTTATTACAGAAATGGGCAAGAATTTGGCATATAACCTTTTTTAGTACCATGCAGAATGTTTCAAGCTGTTCTTGGCAAGATATTTGAAATTTTTACTTCCCAGTCTTAATGAACTTATCAGACATGATCTCTGAATCAAGAACCATAAATTTTTGACCTACTACGACAAAAGAACTATAAAAAAATCGTGTCTCAATGCACGCCATGTGTAGATTAATATGTATTTAGTGCATGCCATACGCAAAATTATATGTATGGCCTGCATTGATAAAGATAATTTATCGAACAAAAAGATGAAAAATTGATGAATTAAATCCATAGTAGTACATGTTTCAACTAACTCTCCAAATAATGTCTAGTACACAAGCAATAATTGGACTCAACTGAAATCCATACAAACTAAAATTTCAGTCAATATGACCCAAAACAAGTAGCATTAAAAATGCTACTAGCTGAAAACATAAAAGAAACCTAACATGTCACTTCTTCTTCTTTGATGGCCGTTTCTCTTCATCTTCATCGCTGTCATCCTCGTCATCATCATCGTCATCGTCATCATCGTCTCCATCATCATCCTCGTTGTCGTCGTCATCATCTTCGTCGTCACTCCCTGCGTCACCATTGGCCTCAACCTCATCATCAGAGTCTCCCTCATCACCACCGCCTCCATCTCCGGAGTAATCGTCGTCATCCTCATCACTGTCGTCGTCATCATCATCTTCATCATCGTCATCATCACTGTCACTCTCACCAGCATCTTTGTTCTCCTCCGTCTCTGTATCTTTTTTAAGACCACCAAATGGGAATCTGTAAATGGAGTACATATACACCATGGCTTAGAGCTCTGTCTCCAGTTGATATGGCAATACAACTTCAAAACGCTATAACAAAGAAGAATTCACGATACCTTCTGTTTGCCGGAGATGGAACTACTATATCATTGAGCAGAGTCCCGCTCTGGAGAGAAACAACGCCAATCCAACAAAGTCATTCAACGATGGAGAAGAATACGAGAGCAAGAAACTAAACACGACTCAAAAATCCGTGCTTGCTTAATATCAGCAAAATTGCCATCTGTGATGCTATATTTTCACAGAATATCAATTGAAAACTATTCTTAAAACAAATTGATTGAACAGAGCTACAATCCAAATCAGGATTTAACTAGGACTAAGAAAAAAAATCCTTTTAAGGTTTGTTTATCTATACCACGCCAAAACATCTGAGATACTTGAAGTAAGATGAATAACTCTTTGATAAAAGAGTCTTTCAAATTTTCTTAAAGAAATAGATATGTTCGACCAGACTTGAGCAAGACCACAATCAGAAGCAACAAAAGAGACGACATTCTTTTATTATGTGTATACCAATTCGAATTACGGTTAAACCACAGAAAATTGATGATAGCATCTCATTGTGAGAGGTATTCCCCTTAAAGATTACCATATTCATGCTAAAATCTTTGAACTTATGGAAATGTGGATATCGTGATTCAATCAAATCCGCATTCTCATTTAAATCGGGAACCATTTCCTGCAGCAGTTATAATGAACAAAAAACAAAACTTGCCTGATATAATCATCTTATCCTAGTCAAAATCAATTCTTGACAGAAATATAAACTGGTAGCAATGTTGAGGAGCAAATTACTAAAAACTAATTAAAATGCAGATTCAATAAGAGCATTAGAGATTCCCTCTCTCTCTCTCTCTTTCTATCTCTCTCTCTCTCAAGTAGCTACTAATTCAGTTTCTTCACTTTATGCCATTCTCTCTCTCTCTCTCACTAAAGAACATACAGAAAACGAAGACAAACGAGCAACACAAACAATTAGAAAATAACAATGCAGTGTAAAGGGGTGAAGTAATGTACCATTACAAGAAGCAAAAAGAGGTATTTTTGAGCGGCCCCAAGAAAGGAACAGCACATCATTTTCTGCAGAGCAGCATTAGCAGAGCAGATTTCTTCCACCTCCATAATTTTAGCTCGTTTCTGCTTTCTCTCTCTCTCTCTCTCTCTCTCTGTACCTTGTACGAAAACGACTGCAAATTGAACGAAAATAAGGGAGAAAGCAAGAAAGATAAAGAGGGATTTGAGGGCGAGTGTGGGAGATGTTGGCTAGGGAGGGAACACACAAATTTTAGGGTTTTGGTGATTTGGGGCTAATTCTTTTCCTAAATAATGTTTCTTATTAATGGTGAAAATCATAGAGAAAAAAAGGAAAAAGATATTATTTCCCCAAATCTTGGAGCATGTTTGTGATATTCTATTGACTATTGGTATTTGTTTAATTTGGGAACATGATTTAATAGAATTATTTGAATCAAGAAATCATATTTACTATATTTGATTTGAATATTCAAATTTGTGAATTTTATCTTTTGATATTTTCCCACGATTTGACTTATTTTCGTTATACATTAAAAGCTAAATAATAAAATGGAAATGCTAATTAAGTAAATAGTAAATACATGCGATAATATAATTGTGATACCAAATATTTAGCACCAACCATATTATAATAGTACACATACATAGGTTCATGTAATGAATTTATTTGGACCATACTGCTTCTCTTTCCAATGATCCCTCCTCAAAATAATTTTACAACATACAAGTTCTAGTGAAGTGATACATGGAAATTAGATTCTTACATGATTGCCTTTTGTATGAATTGCTCGAACCATATATAAGTATTTGTGAGATTTTTGAAGTAGGTAGATAACTATTATGCCTCTTATAAAAAAAATGTCATAAAATTTAGTATTATTTGATGGTGCAGTTAATTTTGTAACATGTAAATGTTTAGTTATTTTTATGACATGTGTAAGTCATGTAACTTTTTTATTGGCAATTTATTTATTGGTAAGAATTAATAATATTAATAATAAAAATAACGTAATAAAATTTATGTGTGACTGTGTGTATGTGACAGTGAGAGAGAGAGAAAAACATTGTTGACATGTATTTGTAATAAAAATATCATGTAATAGCTTTAGATGTCACAAAATTTGTTACATTAATAAATGTTATAAAATTTGTTTATATTTTTGTGTAACAAAAATATACAAGTACATGTGTGAGTGTAGCTAAACTTTGCTACATTTAAAGATGTAACAAATTTTGTGACACGTCTTTTTGTGTGAGTAGAATTGTGTCACTACCAGATAATTTTGTTGTCGTGCACAAAGAATGCAACACCTAATTTGTGGACGAGACATCTTTTAATAAATGTTTGATCTTTATGATCTCTTCAATTAAGTGTGGGTCAATTGTGGTTTTTTCTAGTAAATAGTAAGTAGTTGTGAGATTAAATTATAAGGATTGAATGTTGGGTTTTTTCCCACAAAGAAAAGATGCAACACTATTCATGGATATCAAGAAATATAATTTGTACTGCACCATCAATGGATGGAGATAGTATTATTTAAAAAACCCTAACTATTATTTATCACTAAATATTAAAATTTAAAATAATTACATAGCCTAAGTTTAGATTGAGTAACCCTAATAATTAATTATTAATTTAAAAATAAATATTTTAAAATGCAAACTCTAATTGGATTAGTAAACTCTAGCTCATTATCTTTAAATTATGTTAAAACTTTAAGTAAATTAAAATTGATTAAAGCTATAATTAGTTGAAAGTGAAACATAAGGTGAATCACCAAAAGTGAGACAATATAGAACACGAAAAAAATTTCTTTCATCTTAGATAATTCATTTTGATGCACCTTTTTAACTTCTAAGATTCTTTCTAATTATGTGACGACAAACCACAATTTAGTTAGTAAAACGTTTTCCTCTAACCGGTAAGTTGATATTGAGTCATTTATTGCACGTAAGTATGGGCATGTGTAAGTTCTAACTATGTTAAAAGTTAAAACCATATATCACATATGTAGAAAAGTGGGGAAAAGAAAAAAAAACAAAAAACAAAAAAACAATTTATAAATAGATAAAAGAAAGCATTTACTATGAATTTAATAAAGAAGGCACTCCAGGATCTTTAAAAATGACAAAGCGAGTCTTAATTTGATAAATACAGATTCATTTACTTGCATTTGAAGTTCCTAAGATTCTAGTTCATAATAAGTAAGAGAAGGATTTCATACAAAAATATTTGATTAATGTTTGCTAAACAATACTTCAAATATGTATAAATCCAAAAATATATTAACTTAAATCTTTTTTCGATCGGTCACTTGAGCTATTAAAACATGATTAAATGTCCCATAAAATTCAAACAATTTTTTTCAGAATTTAACGTTTTCAACGACATTATTCAAATCGTGTAAAGTTGGCACTATAAACGTAAGGAGCGGTAAAAAATGCATGGATTATTAACATGAACTAGTCCAGTCTGGAACAGGTTTTCTTGTCTTAAATAGGGTAATAGATTACTTCTACTTCGTGTGATCACATAAATATTCTTACCCTAACCGTCTGCATCTGTTTAAATAAACCAGCACTGTTGCAAAAAGACAGATCTCACGTGGCGACTCTACCAATATCAGATCGAGGGCAATCAAAGCGCGTGGAAGAAAAGGCTACATGTGGATCATCGTTGAGGCTGATCTGAGGATGAGGCTCCGACTGAAGGAGTGATGGGTGCATTGCTCGTGGAACCATTTTCGGGTGGCGGAGGCACACCCCACTTGGCCTCAGATGCATGAGGTTCAATGACAT
Organism: Monilaria moniliformis; assembly: GCA_034509125.1. Lineage (NCBI taxonomy): Eukaryota > Viridiplantae > Streptophyta > Magnoliopsida > Caryophyllales > Aizoaceae > Monilaria > Monilaria moniliformis. The sequence goes on from JAYDZE010008615.1 coordinate 9,813, forward strand.
GGACCGAGCCGTCTGACAGACCTAATGCAAACTGATTCACTTCTTGTGGGTGTGCAGCTATCACCATTGGGTGAATGCTGGAGCTGCAAGAGTAGGAAAGTAGCACACAACAATAAGATTTCTTGCAACGAACATGTTACAAACGAAACACGACGCAGTTCTGTAATAGCGTATTAGCATGAACTTTACACATATTTTTGGTTTTTAACATGAATATTAAATCGGACATAGAAACACACAGCATTACCAAATTTTGGCAACTACAACGCCACTTCACAATTCAGCCAAGTTTAACACCTCTATTTTCATGTAGGATGAAATTTAGGTTCTATGATTTTTTTTTAGTCTATACTGTCCCTCTCTTTCAATTTTCATTTAACTCTAAAAACTAGTAATATTACAAACCATGAAAAGTGTAGTCATGTTTTTAGATGCAATTAGTTGTTGTACTTTAGTTGTTAAAATTGAGTTCCTCATACTTTCTCATTTACATTATAATTAGGTTATTGTATAAATTATATATAAAGACCTAAATCTATTTCGTCTCGTCCCGAGACTCGTAATTCCATTTATTCTGACTAAAGATGACCTAAAGGCGAAAGGGCAGATTGGAAGCCTTGTAATGAAACACGAAAAACATAGTATCATGTAAGAGATTTACCTGACACTTGAAGGAAGATAAGCAGAACGACTGATACGGCACCGCAAACGAAGGTGTGCAGCATTGAATATGCAGA
>JAYDZE010008626.1:0-10548 GCA_034509125.1 Monilaria moniliformis
TATATATATATATTAAATATAAATTGAAGGATTTATTTCATTTTATTTTATTTTAATTTTTATAGTTATCAGTTTTATCAAAATTATCCTTAAAGTGTTAAATTAGTTGCCAAATAAGGCAGAATAATATATGATAGTTGCACCTAGGGCCAACCCATCGGATTCCGGGTTACGTGCTAATCAGATTACGAGCTAATCGGGCCGAAATCCTATCGGTTGGAAATTTCCAATCATAACCATCTAAAATTAGTAGGCTAATTGGGTCAACCCATCGGATTCGGGCTAAACTGACATCCTTACTCGACAATTAAATTTTCTCAAATAATAAAATAAAATCGGCAATTAAATAATTTAAAGTGGGATATAGAAAAGACAAAAAAGATCTAAAGATAAAATTGTGTATAGACAAATCCAAATAATTTCCGTAACGGCTAATAACCACAAAACCGTTTTATATCTCCATAATATTCTTGAGAAGAATGAAGAACTCAACACTGCTTCCAAATAATTGAATCGACTGTAAGAATTTTGAGCTCGAAAAATCGAAAGAAATTATTATCATGAGCTTATGCTTTTGCTCAATCTTGAAACCCTCGTTTCTGAATCGGGAAGTGGATTCCGTTTCTCGATATCGATTGGCGCCAAACCCTAACATCAAGCCCTATCAATTCTTCAATCTTCGAATTGACGATAATGATTTCTCTAATCTCAAGGCTGTTCACGCTGAAGGAGTCGGGGTTCTCTACCCCGACGACACCGTTTCCAAGCGGACCACCCCGGTTGATGCTGAACCTGAGGATCAGGTTAAGGGGGCGGCGGATGGAATCGTAGGAACCGCGATGGAAGAATCTCATGAAGCACCAAGTCGGATTCGGTTGAAGAAGATGGAAGGCAAGAAGGCGAATGTGGAGGACGGCGATAAGGAAAACCGGTTCAAACTGCGAAATGGACGAGAGGTATCGCTTTTCTTGTTCAATCCTAGCATGTGATCTTCTGATATAGAGTTGCTTTAGAGTGTTATGTAATTGAGAAATTTCATTTGATATACTATGGACTTGTGATTCTTGCGAAGCCAATAAAAAATGAGGAAATTTGGTGTTTCATGTTCATACGCATCATTTAAGTACTAATATGAGATTCTAAAGTTAGGTTTTTTTTTAAACAGCTTGTTATTCTAACATGCTTTGTAGTGTTCTGAAATTGAGGATATTTGAGGTTCAAAATCTAGGTGGTTGAAGATAAAGCTTGTTATTTAACTTTCTTTATAGTGTTTTTTAATTGAGGATTTTCATTTTATTTAGCATGCACTTGTGATTCACGAAAGGCTGAAAATGAGGAGATATGTGTTTGATATTCATATGCATCATTTTGACTACTAATATGAGATTCTAATTTCTAAACCTAGGTGTTTGAAGAGAAAGCTTATCTTGTTGGTGTGGCGAGGAAAGGGGACAATGATATTTCATTTGGTATAGAAGATTCACTTAGTGAACTAGCGCAGCTTGCTGACACTGCTGGATTGTTTGTTGCTGGCTCTACTTACCAAAAGTAAGTTACTAGATTATTTCATTTTTCAGTTTTAATTTGGTGACAAATTTTGTATTTCTTGAGAATATTGGGAGATAGTTCATTAAGTGAGCAGATTTTTGTATATGTTGCAGCCTTGTGACGCCCAACCCCAGGACGTATATAGGGTCTGGAAAAGTGGCAGAGATTAAGAGTGCCATCCATGCATTTGATATCGAGACAGTTATTTTTGATGACGAACTTTCACCAGGGTTGGTTCTTAATGACTTCACCAGTGATGTTTATATTCTTCTGAATTTTCAATCCTTTCAACTGTGAAAATTTTGTTGTAACTTAGGGTATTGTCATGTAATTTGACATACCGAGTGGTTTTTAAAGTTTTTATGTAGGGTTAATTACAATTTCATTCCCACCTGTTTTGCATTTGTATAAAATATCACGCTCTATGAGAAATAGCAATTTAGTGCCCGACCTTAACAAATTTTATCAAATCTAGCATCAGAGCTAATTCCCAGCACCAGACATGTGACGTGGCTCACCTGGAAATTAGGTTTGATAATAGAATTGATAAAATCTATAAAGGCCAGGCACTAAATTCTCATTTCTCATAGATTAGGGTTTTGATAAAGCAGGATAAATTCAGTTTAGAACTTTAATTATCCCTTTTATTTAACTATATGTGCAATGTGGCCATCCTATTGGACTGAGGAACTTAGATTTAATGGTGGTGGGTCTGCTGCCTCTCTTGTTTCCTATTATGAGGATTTTTATGTTCAAATGGTTTCTTCTTCTAAATGATGTTTATTTTTTTGAAGAAAGGCAATTGCGGAATTTGGAGAAGACCTTTGGTGGTGATGTTAGGGTATGCGACCGCACTGCACTTATCCTTGATATCTTCAACCAGCGAGCAGCTACTCGTGAAGCTGCTTTACAGGTAATTTATGCTGATTCGTGTCTTCAAAAGTAGTACTTTCTTCTGGTATTAACAATAAAAGCTTTCACTTTCAGGTTTCATTGGCTCAGATGGAATACCAACTGCCACGTTTGACAAAAATGTGGAGCCATCTTGAACGCCAAGCTGGAGGACAAGTGAAGGGTATGGGTGAGAAACAAATTGAAGTTGATAAGCGTATCTTGCGCGACCAGGTATGCTGTTTACTCTCTACTACTGCTCGTAAACTTTCTCACAAACCAGTTTCTCATGTCTGTTGCCTTTACTTTTCTTTATCCTCTATGGGTTTTTTCATAGTTCTTGGGCATAGGTCAAATTTCAGGCGGATCAGTAACTTCTGATATAACATGCCTTTTTGCCATGGCCATTTTTCATTTAGGAGTTGAGGATCAAATATTATTTTGTTGTCTTGTATTGTTACTAACTTACAGTTGTTGTTTTTTTTTTTAATATTCTTATAGCTCTCAATGCTCTCAGAGTTACAGTGTTTGGTGAAGTACCTCTTATTACAATCTACTAGTTGGTTATTGTTTAAGTAGTGCAGTATCACATTTACAATTTATTTCAGTAAAATTGCCCACATGTTATGATTTTATGTGGACAGTGGACTGCCTTTTCTTATAATATGCTATATGAGTCAATAGTAATTGGACTGAACACTGGTGTACTCGAATTACCAAAAAGAGTTTTCTGAAAGTTTCTAGTGTATTTCTTTTTTCTGTTCCCTGTCAAAGCAATATTCCTGTGAGCAACTTCAAATCTTAGTAGCATGTTTCCATGAATAGATCTTTGTTCTGTCCCTGCTTGGCTTCCATGCTTTATTGGTTTTTCATGCATGTAACTTGCCGTTTTTTCTGGACTTTTCAGATTGGTGCTCTCAAGAAGGAAATAGAATCTGTCCGCAAACATCGAAAGCAGTACAGAAACCGTCGATTTGCCATACCCGTCCCTGTTGTATCGTTGGTATGAAATATTTTGGTTTGGTTAGTGGATAAACCAGACATTTGAGTTCATCTATGGTATCAGACCCACTTGTCTCTGCAGATCCCTCATGTTTATTGGCTATAGCTTAACATCAGACAGTGCCAGTATATGTTCAACAACTTAGTATCACACTGAAACAACTATTCTTTTTTGTTTTTTATGGCAAATCCATCCAAGAAGCCCACTTGAACCAGCATCCCAGCCTTTCTATGTGCTTTATTGTGAGGAAATTATTTACATAATGTTATCACCAAAAAAATACGTAGATTGCTCAAGAGGCTCTCCAGAACTACAAACAAACAATCTCAATGATATTAGTCAGCTAATTAAAAGAGGATTTGTTTTGGCCACATCTTCCACTAAACCTTTGCTTAAGAGAGCTGCAATATGATGCTCTATTGTATGCATTGCCCTTGTTTCTAAATCATAACTCTACTACTTGTGATTGATTATATATACATTTAGTTGAATGTCCAATGGCATGTACTGTTACTTTCTGTATCACCTCTTACTAGTGATTATTTGTTCAGTCCTTGTATGAACGAGAGGTATGAATGTCAAAATTAATTTTCAGGTTGGGTACACAAATGCTGGGAAAAGTACCCTTCTAAACCGGTTGACTGGAGCACATGTTCTTGCTGAGGACAAGCTATTTGCAACACTTGATCCTACTACAAGAAGGGTCCAGGCTAGTATAATGTCCCCAAAAAAAACTTCTTTCTTCAGTTCGATTTAGGACAGTTAACCTCACAGCTAATCATGATCTTAGTAGAATATTTCTAAACACAAGCACATTGGTTGTTTAGGTACAACTTTCAATTTTTCTATAGTAATTAGTTCTTAGATAATTTTTTTATATCTATTTTAGTATTTAATGATACAAAGTCATTCTGTTGATGGCTATTTTCTGCTAAAAAGAAATACAATCATTTAGTATTCAACTATTTTGCTACCCTTATTTCCTATTCGCTTTACTCTGCTAAGTCTTATATCAGACAAGAGAACTAATCAATGATATTCATGATTTGGAATGGATGAGATAGTGTCACTTACTATAAATTGATTCTGCAGTTTAAATGTCATTTTTGCACATCCTAAGTGTGAGTTACTGTTTGATTATCTTTTGTATAGATAAAGAATGGGAAGGAGTTTCTTTTGACTGACACTGTTGGCTTCATCCAGAAGTTGCCAACAACATTGGTAAGTACATTTCTAAGTCCAGATGTTTCATTGTTGTTACCCATTTTTTCTTGAGATATGGTTCATATGTTCTCTGATATACTGGATTCCCCTACTCTGTCTCTATGTTAGAGCATCCACAAGGGATTATTTGGGGGTTATGATCCCAATGCAATCGTTGCACAAAACTAAATGTAATTACATGAAATTTATGATTAGAAAATAATTTTTTTACATCCTAATATGTATAGATGTGCTAAAATATAATAAAATAAAGATAATAAGAAAAATATAATAAATTATACCATAGATAATGATATTAAATGAAATAGTTTTAAAACATTTGCTTATACCGAAAGGATGTTGTATGGTGGATTGTGTTTGTAGAGGTAGTAGGTGGGTGTTGAGGATTGAGATTTTATTGATGTGGCATGTGAAACCCACCAAATAGTGGGATGACTCCTGCTTGTGAGTATTATTATTATGATGTCTTATCTCTGATCTTTCTTCCACCAGATTGCTGCTTTTAGAGCTACTCTTGAAGAGATATCTGAATCGTCACTTCTGGTACATGTGGTGGATATTAGGTAAAAGTGATTTCAAATAGCAGGCTGTGAATCACAACTATGCAGCTTCTGATAACATTGTCCAATTTGAATCAGCCATCCATTGGCAGAGTTACAGATTGATGCTGTGGACAAAGTTCTTGAAGAACTTGATACATCCTCTGTCCCAAAGTTAATTGTGTGGAACAAGGTATCATGGGTCATCTAGTCATTTTGTTCTAAATCTATACTGTTCATTGGTTGACAGCTTGCTAAATCACCTAGATTTTGTATCACTATTTCAATGTCTAAAGAAAATTTTAAAATAATCGTCCATCTTGCTCCTTATGCTAAATTTGTTCAGGATAACGCAGTGCATTGAGAACATTGATTTCGTTGAATGATAATTTTCTTAAATTATGTCTCTAATACATGAACATGTATGACTGCATGGCACAAGCCTCAGTTTTAATTGATATCTTCTACAGCATTGGCTGAGTTGAGATTCATGCGACACAAATTGGTAGTCCAATTCATAACAGTAACTTAATTTATTTTGGTTTTTGTTCTTAATTATGAAGGTGATTTCACAGATCTAGATCATTCTTCGGTTCACATTAATAGATTGTTCCAAAATGCATAAAGATTACTTTATGGATTAATGCATATTTTTGTAGGTCGATAATGCCAAAGACCCTGATAAAATAAGGTCTGAAGCCAAGAAAAACCCTGATATTGTATGCATATCTGCTTTAACTGGTGAAGGACTTGATGATTTCTGCAATGCAGTTCAAGAAAAACTGAAGGTACTAACCAGTTCCTCTCTTCAAATTGGAAGTTGGTTGTTTACGTGATCCTTTAACTTTATTTTTGTATTCAATATGCTTGCGTGATCCTATTTTATATTCTATAGGATATGATGGTATGGGTGGAAGCTCTGATTCCTTTTGACAAAGGAGAGCTCCTAAGCACCATTCATCATGTTGGCATGGTTGAAAAGATTGTAAGTTTTCTTCTTCGTATATCTATTTTACCCATCCTTTCATCGAGAAATTGAAGCTTAAAGAAAATTAAGTGTTGAATAATGATATGACAGGAGTATGTTGATAACGGAGCTTTGGTGAGAGCTCATGTTCCACTCCGCTTTGCCAGACTTCTCACTCCAATGAGACAAACCTGCGTGTCATAGCTCGTTTCCAATTATTCGGATATGTTTGGAGTTGAAGATGAAGATGCGGTTGCAGCTCGCCTGATCATGATCAGTCCATGTAATTACTGACGCAGTGATGCCTATTTCCCCAAACTCTTTCCTCTGTATATAGAAACCGTGACTTTTCTTATTCACTTCATTTCAAAGTTTCTTGCTCATATATCACGAAACCTCAAGCAAGGTGAAAATGTAATCTGAATGTAAATCATACAGTCCTATGATGATGAACGTCTACAGCCACTTTTACCATTAGAATCACAAATTTCAAGCTGAGAAAGGACTTGTCTATAAGAGCAACATTCACGCCGCCGCGAAAGAGGGGAAAAGAGAGGTGGCGTTAAGGGAAAAAAAGCCGCGCCTTCGCCGAGAAAACAGCCAGGCGCGCGGCTGATAGCCAGGCTGTGGCAGCCTTGACGGGGCAGGGGCGAAAATCAGCCGCAACATGGTGAAAATATATGTATAATTAAAAAACGTTAAAATAGTGAAAAAGACAATCTGCATTTCTATTGCTAGGGGTCACGGGTCCGATAGGGGGTTGGGTGGGGTGAGGTATTTAAATGATGAGATGATAAAATGATAGTGTATGTATTTTAAACTGCGAAAATGATATTATGCATGTATTTCTAAATTTATATTGAGCAAACAAAACAATACATTTTATTTTAAAAGAATTTATTTTAGGGCATTTAAATAATATTTAATGCAATTATTGTACATCTTAAAATATAATATAACAATGATATAATTAATGACTTTTAATCTAATGAATTATCTTAATTGACCCATGATGAAGTTGGATATATTTTGTTATTTACAAATAACTCAATTTAAGGAAATATATGAAATTGAAGAATAATAAAAAATAATGAGATGATAAAAATAAAATTGTGGCTGATTTGAGGTTGAATTATTTTGGAGTTGGAATAAAGGTGTTGTGGCTGAAAAATGAAATGCTGACGTGATAATTAAAAATTAAGTTGTGATTGATTTTTTTGAGGCTAAGATGAAAATACTCTTAAGGATCTCCTGTTACACGGTTTTCATTAGCCAAGTCCTTCTGAAATTATGATAAAGTATTCAATATGTATATCAAATTAAAGATCATGACAAAAGCTTTGATTCGATTATTAATATGTACTAAATGGGTTTAAGATAAATATATATATATATACAAGTTAAAGTTTCCAACCAATTTGTTCTCTCTTCTCTCTCTTAGTTAATTATTTTCTTTCTTTTTATTCTATTTTTTTATTTTGTATTTTTTCTGCTTTTATTTCATTTTCTTTATTTCTTCTTTAGTTCTATTTTTTTTAGTTTTTCTCTTTTCTTTTTTGTGCGAATTTTCTTGTGTTTGATTTTTTAGTAGTATAATCGTGTGACTGCAATTATGGAAGTATTTGTATTATTTTATATTATAGCTCAAATGTATTATATGCATAGTATTTATATTTCGTAAAATTTGAATTTGAAATCATATAAATATAGATATATAAATACATCACCTAAATATACTTTTTCACAATTAAATATAATTTTACTTGACATTTTGTATCTTGGTATTATCTATCAAATATTTAAATTACTAATAGTCATAATTATCATTATACGTTATAAATTTTTTAAATGTAATATCCGTGCATGGTGCGGATGGACGTAGTAGCTTGTTCTTATGCATCAATAGAATCTTATTTCTTTTCAAGAAAGAGCAATATAAAGAATCTTATTAGGCACTTGTTGAAAGTGCCTAATTACAAAAGTAAATTGGGCTTATTTGTTGGTTTTTTTTTTCTTCCTTGTGGGCTTTTTGTTTATTGGCACAAGGAATTCATTTTCAGAAACTATATTCATAATTGATTTTATTTTAATCTTGATTGGCTCTACAGCTATAAATTTTTTTGTGAAATATTATATTTATTGTGCAATTTAATTTTCCATTATATATAAGGACTTTCATCGAACACCTACCGGGCCTTCTCGGCAGCAGGCAGACTTCCTTTCGGACTCCTATCATACAATTGGTGTACGCGTTCATCAAATTATTTTCAATATATCTAATATTGATACATATCATTGCAACAAATAATTAACCCTCTTTTATTCTATTTTGCAATTCTTGTGGCGCTCGTCTCTCTTCAAGTAATAAAATTAGGAACCGGAACTGGTACCAATATAGATTCGGTTAGGCTTCTAACCGATCTGTTAGTCGGTTAACCGATAAAAATCGAAATAAAATTTTGAAACAAATTTAACTATTAACATGGACAATTTACATTCATAGGCCATATATCACTAAAATAAGAACCAAATACAAAAGACCCATACTTTTCATAAGAGAAATAATATGAAGCCCTACCTCTTTATAAAGCCACATTATCCTTCTCTTTCATTTCCCAACCGATGTGGGATAGGAGATGTTGGCGAAAAAATAGAGGCGGATTATAAAGCCACATTATCCTTCTCTTTCATTTCCCAGCCAATGTGGGATAGGAAGCCCTACCTCTTTATAAAGCCACATTATCGATCTCGAGACCTTGCGCTAAGTATGAGCGCACTTAACCACTGGGCTACATGCTCATTATTGACATCATAACTAGCAGTAACATATTTATAAATTACTTCGATCGGTTTTTTCGTTTATAACCAATCGATTACCGGTTATAACCGATTACCGAATTTTTTTTTTACCACTAACTGAAACCGAACCGAAATAGAAAATTTCTATTATCGGTTAACTAATAACCGACCTTAATCGGTTCGATTATCGGTTAACTGATAACCGACTAACCGAATAATCATCCCTAGATATAAGTTGCTTTGACAATCTACGACTCATCGTGCAATAGTCATTGTTTGAGCTGGCAAAACATGGTCTGGTCCAACAGGCCACTCCGAATTTGGGTTGGGTTAGGCCAAGATATGCGAGACCGGACATAATTTCTTACCGAGTAGGGCCGGCCCAAAATGATCAAAAGTCCAAAGGGCTTGGGTTGGCCCATTTTGACATAAAAATTGTAATGTAGACCACAATTCGGGCTTTGTTGCGCTCTAATATTTTTGACTTAATGTTTTCCGGCCCGGCCTCACTTAGCCCGATTTTGAAAGAAAGCTTGACGAGCTTGGACAGGACCAGCTCGGCCTGACCTTTAACCATTACTCGTTGTGCAATACTGAAGTTCAATGGTCATATTCCTCTTTCTAAGTTCAAATAATTAATACTTACCACATTCCTCTTATAAATTCAAATAAATGTACTTTTCATTAGTCGCATCACTCTCTTAAATTCAAGTAATTGAAAGGTTAAAAATAATTTCTCATTCTCAATTTAAATAACAAGTTCATATTTCAACCGCTAGTCAATTCTTTTTATTCCACTAATTCAGTCAAACAGCCACTACTAGTATTCGTCCCATATTTCTCACATTACCATAAATATTATAAAAAAAAACATTCAAATGATGATGACCATTCAATTTAATAATAATTTTGTTTGAGAAATCAAATTCAATAATAATCAAACATCTTGATAGGGTGCTGGTAGGGGGCCCCCACCAAGTTCCAAGAATTGTTCAACAAAGCATCCGCAAACTGAAAGTCATCAGCCTCAAACACGCAGCTCCCGGTGGCGTGAGTCAAGATTTGGTTGAGGGAGTGGAGCCTCTGGGAGAGCTCCATGATCTGAGCCCTGAGCACCGAGTTGTGCGCCTCAATTTTCACACAGTGCTGCGTGGTGGCATTGATGCTGTTTGAAATGTGGTTATTTTCTTTGGAGAGATGAGCAACCTCAGCCGTCAGATCGTCCAAATGCTTCTGCTTCCTCATCCGCGACCGCCGCGCCGATTCACGGTTTGATTGCATTCTCCTCCTCTTCCGCTGTTGCACATCGGAGGACGAGCACGGCGGCGGCGGCGGCGACGCGGAGGAGCTCCCGCTTGAAGAATCCATTTTCATTTATTTTATTCAACAAATTGGTATATATATATGAAAAGATACGTATATATGTGATAATAGAATAAATGCAGGCAGGTAGCTTATGAAAAAACGTAGAACCAGTAGAGAAAAACAACAGAGAAAGACTGAACGAGATGAGTTCTGCGCCGCAAAGCAGAATTTATCATAAAACCAGAAAGAAGAATCTCACTCAGCACAGGAGA
>JAYDZE010008637.1:0-10548 GCA_034509125.1 Monilaria moniliformis
TTAGCAACCTCGTTAGTTGCATATTTGTCCTTCTCCGAACAGAATATTCCACCCAGGTAGAATGAAAATCCACACAGAACCACAAACATTATTGCCATGGGAACTTTCCTAGAATTCTTATCATGTTGAAGAATCGGTTTTCCATCCTTGTGCTTCATTGTTTCAAGATTTTTCTACAGGCTGCACAAAGAGAGAAAATCAATGATCTGTGAAATCTAAATCAGCATCATTATTGAATCCTATGATTCATAATATAGGCAAAAAGATGATATCTATTCTGACAAAATTAATAAGCAATCTATGCTATAGATCTTGAGAGGGAGAGAGATAATTAATAACATGTAATACCTCCTCAAACAAAATCCATAGTCAAAGAGAAAAATGAAATTTTTTGTTGATCCAATGGTCAAAGAGAAGCCATTATGAACTAACTTTAAACCTTGAATAAAAACTTGAAGATTTGACAGCAATAGAGACGCTTTAGACTTTCTATGTGCATGATTTTATATTTTGCACATGATATTGGGCCAAATGCTTTATGAATTCAGCCGACTTAATGAGGGCCCCTTCCACCACTAATTCAAAAAAGGAAACCAATCTAATAAATCTCACCTAACTGTGAACATGCAAAATCAACAAATATAGGACACAGATATAGGCATCACTGCAATACATATAGAGAGAAAGAGAGAGAGTGAGTGATGAAACCAGTACAAACAGCTAAACTTTAGTTTTTGTTAGTCAAGGATCACTCTCAGCCTACCAAAAGCAGAAGAAATTAAACAAGTGACAAGAACACACCCGATTGAGAAGGGTGAAGTACAGCCTACTGATAACGGAAATTACCTAAAAAGATTCAATCTTTACATATAATTAAATCTCTAACTACAAATCTTTCACTTCAGATTTACCAAAAGGTGCAGTGTCCAACTCAGATCTGCTCGTGCAATGTAGGCCAATATTTTCCCAAATCAAACAAAAATACAGAAACAAATTGCGAAACTACAGGAAAAGTTTGCCCAATTGGCAATCAGACCCCTTTCAGAAACAGGGAATAATTGGAAAGTGAAATGACAGAACTAAGAACACGCAAATATGCAGAGATGGAGAGATCCGCAAGCAAGCAACTACCTTGTGCAAAATACGAGTGGATTTGAGTGTGTGCAAATACGCACACTTGTGCTAAAGAGAAGAACTCAGTGCACTTTATACGTGAAAAGCTCTGTACTGTAAAAGAATCCAAAGACTGAAATTGCAGAGAAAAGGAAGCCCTCTAAATAAGTAATCAGAGAGGGAGAGAGAGGGATCCTAGTGAAGTGAAGTGAAGAGGATGAGGAGAGAAGTGTGGCTGTGCCCTCACACCGTCACAGCAAAACAGTCATAGATATAGAAAAATGCATGTGAACATTTCTCTCTCTCTCTCTCTCTCTCTCTATCTCTATATCCCTATAGATTGTAACTTTTTCTACTATGCCGTGTGCCTCGTTAGCTGTCTTCTTTCTGGTCTATATTTTTTATTCTCCGTCGCCTAGAGGTACCTTCCTTCTCCTTTCTTCCTTCGCTCTCTCTCTCCTCTCTCTCTCTCTACTCTTTTGATGGATTCTCTTTCCGTATTTCCATCTGGGGTGAATCCCACGCCGTAATATATAAGTATAAACCAGTAAGAATTAGGGAAATGAATAGAATTCCATTTTAAGCTTTACGAGTATTTTGGATGAGATTTCCGTATTTTTTATCCGGTAATATTTATTGTTACTGATGGTAAAATTGGTCCAGTGAGAGGACTCCACGTAAGTGCCGAAAACTAACTGTGCAAATGGGTCGGGTTTGTCGGTAGGATTTTGCTGAAATATATATAGAATGGGGCCCACTTGTGGATTACCATATCCCCAATAATTAGCCGTTCTGTTCAATTTTCCAGATTAAAAACCAAAAAGATAAATTAATTTGTAAAAATATATAGATTTCTTCGCTGCTATTTGAATATTAGGTTCATGGCATGCAACTAATGCACTACTATGCGATTAGAGGATGCAAATCTAAATAGATACTGATTTTTTTAATAAAATAATAATAACGGATGAGGCAAATAATTGAAAGAGTCATAACAAAAAATTTATTGTTAAAAGTGATTAGGATTTCCCTATATATTTATTTGAAGATTTGCTATAAAAGAAATCAGGTGATGATTGACGGGTTCAATTACCACAGGATAACTATGACTAGTTTTAAGCCAAATAGTGTGAATCAGGGCATATCACCTTATGCATTGTTTAACTGGTAACTCTTAACTAATAATAATTATGTGTATTCTTTATATTATATTTTAGGATCTATGTTAACAAATACCTTATGTTCGTGATTACGCGAATGCGAAAAATACACGCTTATATAACAAGTCGTGTTTCATGCGAGTTTGTAAGCGTATATTAACTAAAACTGATCTAATGCATTTTTACACGTTACCTCGTGAGTCGTGTAAGCTTGCAAATTGCAATAGCTAAATTGGCAATGATGCACGCCGACACGCTAAAGCGTAAAATGGAATGAATGGGTATTATTTATACATTATACTAGTGGTGGGTATAATATATCTTCCTTATCTTAAATTTTATATAACTCGTAAATTTGATGATCTCAATTATAAGATACTCCATCTGTCACATTAATCATGACATGTTTTTTTTGGGCTGTCCCATTAGTAATGACATATTTTTTTTTTAACACTTTTATTACTCACAAGAAATAATACTCAAAGATTTTTATACCATTTTTCAACTCACTTAAATACTCATACTCAAATATTTTGAGTCATTGTTAGTGGAACAGAAGAAGTATTAAATACAAAAATATATCAAAAGACGTGGACTAAATGTTAAGAGAGCGAAATATCAATATATTAGTGAGCAGCAAAAGTTGAATAATATTTAGAAGGCGTTTACTTTTAGTGATAGAATAGATTGATAAAAATAATTTAAATTAATTCATTGTTTACTCTAACAGATTAATTATTTTTTAGCTTATTTAATCATCATATTCTTCAAATACTCAATCTAATATTTATCAATCTATCGTATCATTTTGATAAGTACATTTCACGAGATTGAACAGCAATGTCTCCGATATCTCTCAGTAGTAGAACGAAATGGAGCAGAATGAATGTGTTGGATTTCATGGCTGGTATTTAGTCCTTGACGGTGGCGCAGATAAATATTTAATGCTAATCACCAAAATAGTAAATTAAATGAATTTTCTATTATCCTGACCCAATTCATAAATAATTCCTGCCCTTTATTAAATTGTTGATAACATCAATATAGTCAGTGCCCTCCCCAGATATTCATGTTCGCTGCACATGGATTTTGACTTATTCATTACTAACGCGCCTATTTTTTTTGTTTTTCCCTTTCGTGCACACAATTACTATGTCGGTCTCCCCTTCATATCACTGTGATACTGTTCCCTTCAATGTCTAAAATAATTGCCATTTTTATTTTTTCGATATACTCCAAAATATTTATGCGCTCACAATTCTATTTTATTTTATTTTTCTCATGTTACATGTATAATATTAGGTGACGTTTGATTCAATCGGAAGAAAGACAATGAATCAACAAAAGGAAAGCAAAATGATCCTCAAATTTTCAATTTGTTTGTGTCAGCGCCCAAGATAACGACTTCTTGTTATTTTCTTCTTAACTATGTGATTCAACAAATTGGAAATCAATTTTTTTTCTAAAATAATAATAATAGATATATTTTCTTAGGTAGTATATAGATCAAACCTCTGAGCCATATGTTTTGTTCGCGTAGCATGCTAATCCGACATCTGTCAGAGCCTTCTAGAACCAAAAACGTCGAGGAGGTAATATCGAAATACAAATTTCTTGTGAAAATTGCATAGGTGTATTAATAAAATTCACGTGAATCCCAAATTTATGCATATTTTTGTTTAACTATATACATATTTTGTTCAAACAAACATATTTAGAAGTTTAGGGATGGCCACCAGCATGTGGTGCGCGAGTTAGGTGCGTCACTACTTGTTCCTTGTCTCTATTCTCCATTGAACAGCGCGTGGCAACAGGCGATTTAGCCGTTGTGGTCCGACATCGCTGCTCGGTTCCATGGTTCTAACCAGAGTCTAGATCTAAGCTCTTACACCTTCGGCTCACGGCCAGCTGCAAACTAACGTTGATGTCGTTGTCGTTGTCGTCATCACCACATAAAATCCTTGCATTGGTTGACAGCAACACCACCAAATTGTCACCGTCAACGCCTTATACCCTTCGCACTCAGACGCAACAATAGCAACACCCACAACTAGTGGCAGACACAAGTAGGAGCGGAGAGGGAGGGGCTTAAGCCCCTACCAATTTTTTTTTTCTTTTTATACTCTATTGTCAATTTTATCGTAATTGTTTGAAATCATCTTTAGCTCCTATAAATGATGTCAGTGAATACGAAATAATCGGAGGTTGGATGATTATGAGGGGCTAAAATTAGAGAAAGAAAAGAAGAAAAATGACTGCGAAAAATGAGATTGATAGAGGAAGAAGAATACGTTAGAATAAAGAATAGAAAGTAAAAAAAAATGACAAATACTGTTTTACAAGAACATGGTTTTAGGTTATGTTAATGTATTGTACTAGTTTTAAAATGTATCAAATATATTGTTGTTAAATGATATATAATTATTTTTAATATATATATAAAATTCAATTTTGGTTTTTTTTCCATTTTTAAAAATTCAAACCGAACCGAAGTGAAAATTTGAATTTGGATGAGTCATGAGTGTGGTTTTCAAATGCTCACCCCTAATTTGTATGTCTACAAATGAATTTAAAAAGTTAAATATAGAAAATATATAATTGTTATAAAAGAATTTGAATGGCTAGATATTTTGGTTAAATACTTGAATACACACAAAATTATCTCACCATTTGAATGTCTATGAACGATTTATATATTAAATATAGAAGATATATATTTTTGATAAAAGAATATGAATGGCTATATGTTTTGGTGGTTGACAAAAATTCACGAAGATGAATCAATACTGAGGGTCCAGTTTCAAAAAAAAGACCTTTTGTCATCCAGTTAAATTTTGGATATTTCCTTTTCACTTAATATTACTGTAGTTCATAAATATTGTTTTCCTTTTATGCGGATTTTTTTGTGGGATACCATTATCGCCACAACTGTCTATCCATTCCAAGCATAAGATCCCCAATTCATATATTCTTATTTCACTTTTTTATTCATATATTCTTATTGCACTTATTTATTCTCCAAATTCCGTACAACCGAAGCCGCATAATTGATGTGACGATTATTTGCTAAAAAATAGGAGAGACGAAGAAGAGGAGGATGGAATTTTTCTAAAAAAATATTACTTGCATTGCAAATAAAATTAAATAATGCTAGATGAATTTACCCCTTTTTTGCAAATAAATTTAAATAATGTTAGGCGAATTTACCCCTTTTTTGCAAAAAAGAAAGATGTCTCCCCTAAAAAATTAATGGAGGATTGTAATCAGTTTTAGATTGGAAAAAATATGTAACTATGTATATACTATTAGGAGGCATTTGGCAGATAAGTTAGAGTAACCCATATTATCATATGTGATATGATTAGTCATTTCACCAATTTTGTGGGTTACACTAACCATCCATATCATGCCAAAATAGTGAGTAGCGCGCAAACCAAGGCGGGCCTGGTTACTTTAACACGAGCTGCACTTTTTGTATCCTAATACCAAATAAATGAATAACTCTAGTTTACTTATCATAACATGCTCTAACATATGAGCCAAAATGTCCCATAGGTTGATTTTATAAAAAAAGGTAAGAGTGCAGCAAATGCGTGTTTAGACCGCAATAATTAAAAAGCATAACCAATTATAACATGACCTAGTAAGAAAGTTTAGTCTTTGCTTTTCTATGTGTAGCTTATTGAATTTATTAGCTAACCTAAGTATTTATTAATGTGTAGCTTATTGAATTTATTAGTTAACGCAAGTAGTGTCAAAAGGGATTCCTTCAAGTAAGTATCATAATGATTGTGCATGTTTATTTGTGTGTGAGAGAGAGTGAATTAGCATATACCGGTACATGTACAAAAGCAAAATAGAGGACGGATTGAGCAAAATAATTTCAAATGCCAAATCGTACCGAAATCGTTCCCAACATATAATTAACATAATGCTATTGCTTTCTTGCCAATCCTAATTTGATGTGATTTACTATTTGTTATTATCCGTGAGTGCATTTTGTTCACCATTCGGAAAGAGTATAAATTATTTAATGTATGTTGCTCTAAATTCTGCAACTTAATTCTACTATAAGGATTTATTAAAAATAAGTTGTTATTTTCACATTTTTTATTTTTATAAAAAATGATGGATTTAATTGTTATGTGTTGTGAAATCAATGGGTTAGTAATTATATGTATTTAAAATGTTAAATCATACTGAAATTGTTCCGAACATATAATTAACAAATGTACAAGTGTGAAATCCATCGAAATTTACATATTAAACTAAATATGTAAAATTTACGTATGATATGGTGGATGTTGATGTGTCACATCCATTGTTAATTGTATATAGAAAGATTTATTAATTTTGTACGATTTTTTTTTTAAAATTGATAGAGAATTATTTTAAAACTACATCTTTTATTTGAGTATCACCACTTCTAATTTTTTAGCATCATCTCATTTGGAGTTTGAAAGATTAGAATTATCTTATGAGCATCATCTCTTTTAGAGTTCCAAAGGTCATAGCTGAAGTTTGATATTATCTCATCTAGAGCTTGAAAGAAAATAGCGAAATTATAAGCATCATCCCTTTTGGAACTTGACAGACCATATCTAACTTCTGAGGTAAATCACGTCTACAACTTGAAAAACTACCTATGATTTATGAATGTTATCTCGTCTGAAGTTTGACAAATAAGCAATAATAAACAAAAAATTATTCATTTCACAATACTTTTAAATTGAACAATTTTTTCGTCTAGTTAAAATTGAGATAGTTTTGTATAATTATTTAGTTTTTGAATTGGTGAAATAACATGGAAATGTTGATGTGAAATTATATTAAGATAACTGTAATATAATTATATATGATTGGATTTCTTGTTAAATGAGAGAACAAAAATATCATTTTTACATAAGTTTTCATTTGATGAAATTAAAGATATTTTTATTATTATTTGAGAGTTATGATTATAAATTTAAGATAAATAAGAATGAAAAAAATATGGTCATGCCACGTGGAGTTGAATGATGAATTTAAATATTTTGAAATCATATAAAACTATACAAGCATGTTATGTTGTTTACGTTGCATTCTCACAATAAATAAGAAAAAATAACTTTTTATAAATATGAAAATTTTATTTTGAAATCATATATATTTCAATTTTGTTGATTACATATGCTGTATAATTCTCATTTTGAAACGTCATTGCTCTTAATTAAGTTCTTATAGATGCCTTTTCCATGTTAGGTCCCAACCAAAAATGAAATAATTTTATTCATAATCGGTATCATTAATTTGTATCTTATTATGCTAGATAATTCTATAATATAAAGAAAGAAAGTATATAATAATTATAAACGATATTATCTAAATATAGAGCGTCACACATATATTGATGATGACTTAATGAATAAATTGAGTATATTAATGAAATTGGTAGAGAAAACATAACATTTTAACACATGTATAATATAAGAACCATCTTCTATCGTTAAATCTCTTTGCATAATTAATTTATCATATGTTTAAACATATTATTTATTCCCTATAACAGTACTTACTACTTATATATAACTATTTCTATGATTGGTTTACGTGTCCTATTTCATATAGTATATTACGAAATTATCTTGCCGTTTATATTGTAATTTATATGATATTATTTTTGAAGATAACATGTTTGATTTTCCTAAAATATTGATAAATTTTAATTGTTGATTTGATACTGATAAAAAATAATTATTATTAATATTGTTATGTTTTTATTGTAAGAAATATAAATTTAAGATAAATAAGAACAAAAAAGATTGGTAATGTCATGTATGCGCGATTGATTATATAACACATAATTTATGAAACCGTATTATATATTAGATTATTAAATATCCCCACATTTCGCCTAAAAAAATAATATCCCCACATTTTATACCAAATCCGCAATTATGATCCGTCACTAGAAGTCACAAATTCTATATATTATGTTGCCAATTTTGCCACCAAAATAAATATGGTAAAATGATATTTTTCTTAGTTTTTCAAAATTATAAAAATATTAATTTGGAAAGAATCAGTTTTTCATTATCTAACTAAATTCAATTTACCACAGCTGTAGGTCGAAGTTGCACGCACCTTTTAGTTGGCAAAGTCAAAAACATCGTCTCAACTTGCACTTTTCTTAAAGAAACTAATATTTAGTCAGAATAACTAATTATAGGATTGAAAGTAATTTTGTGACGCTAGAAAGGAGATTAATAGAACAAACAAATATTTTGCATTAAGAAATTATTTCGAAATCTATAATAAAGTAAACTTCAAAATATCTTTTTTTTTTCTCCATTGATACAAATATTCAAATACCCATTGATACAATTTATCTTCACATAAAAGTTTAATATTAAAACTTCAGACCACTTAATATCATTAAGTAAAAGTGCAAGATCAAGTATGAGATAGATACTAATTATAGGTAGATCTAAATGCCTACTTAATTAAATTCATTACAACATTGTTTGATGTTTACGGATCAAAGAATAATACAACTTTTCGAAAATCATTATTAATTTGCAGACTTAACGTATGGATTAAGATATAATAAACATTATTACTGGTGATCATAATATGTAATTTTTTATTTTATTTTATCTATCTTTCTTAACTTTTATTTATTAACTATCAATTGAATGCGATTTATATTTTTAGTTATATTTTAAACCTTTATTGCTCTCCATGTATATAGGACGTGCTTATAAAAGTGTATTTACCATGATATACATAAATGGTATGAGTTTAAATACAATTATTATAAGTAACAAGACTTCAAATAAAAACAACTAAAATATAGTAAGGCAGTCGTACGTGTTAGCCTAACGATGAAGGGCAACTTCGTTGGTAGGATGTTTCTCCTCCAATCAATAGGTCAGAGGTTTGAGTTATCTTGAAGGTAAATGAGGAACTATTATTCATCCTTTAATTTTTGTTAGCCTATTTTCTATAGCAAAAGGAAAAAGAAGCCATTCTTATTATAAAAAAAGGTCAAATACTAGCTAGCCACTTTTGTTGTTAATTGTCTTAAATTGCCACTTATCCCTTTTAATAATTTAAAAAACAAAAAATCATAAACCAACCTACACACCCCCCTGCGTCCGCCACCTCTGCCGTTGCTGCTCACCCCCTCCTCTCTATCTCTCTCTTCGACGAGAATGTCACTCTCCAATTTACGGCCTCCGCCATTAGCCATCTCTGGCCATCCGCCAGAGCGCCGCCCTCACACGATTTGAATTAAAATGTTGCTTAGCTTTTCATGGATTAATCATCGAAAAATCTAGAAGATCTTTCACGATCATACATATCACATGAATTTAACATTTTGGTCGAAATTGTGTCACAACGAACAGTTGCATTATTTCGTGATTTACTGCCATGTAATCGTGTTACATTTTAATAATTTGTACACGATTTCACGATTGAATCACAAATCGCATATTAGCTCAAATTGAGCTGTTACACAGTTAAGGGTATAACATATAATAAATGTGGCTACTATTTGCATGTGAGATTTCATGTGCGAAAAATATTATATCAAGATATAATTGTAAAAATATAGATTTATGGATATCAGCTTACTATTAAATGCTGAACACATTTAAAAAAAACCTCAAAAATTGGATTATCAATTGATATTAGCCACTTTATTTGTTTTGGTCTTCGAATTTGTTATCATTTCACAAATTTCAAAGGGAAAATCTGGAAATTGGAAACTGTCTGATTATCAATTAATATGCATTTATTTCATATATACATGGTTTAACAAACATTTAATAGACAAGGTATAGTTATTCAATCTGATCCAACCTACCATGAAAAAAAAGTCAAATATAAACACCATTGTCATTACTAGGCTATTAATATGAACATAATCCAAAAGAAACATGATCGTGCATGGTCATCCACTCCTCGGATAGCGATATACAATTATTTTTTGGGAGTAGAAATAACTCTTAGAGAGATCCTTATAAGGACCTTTAAAGAATCACCTCAAGATAATAAGATGCATCAAAAACAATAAGTACAATAGTTATATTAACCCCACCTATGTCTGTCTCTGATCCTAATTATTTTTAAGAATAAAATCAAGGTATACATAAATGTAAAAGGTTAAGAAAAATTAATGTGGAATTCAGTTTCATAATACTCTCTCTCTCTCTCTAGTGGGAGTTAGGATGCTTAAATTCTAAATCAACAATAGCCCAATAGAAAAGGGATGAGTGAGAACATGCAAAAT
>JAYDZE010008648.1:0-10548 GCA_034509125.1 Monilaria moniliformis
AGCACAGAAGCGCAAGTTTACGAAACGAAGACGCGCACTTGCAGATATTAGCCAAGGGGCTGTGAGATACCTTCAAGAGTTAGATAGAGCAAAGTAGTCATTGGCATACAACAAATGTCGTAGATGGGGAGATGCAACTATGAACATGGTGGAGTGGTACAACAATGTGTTGAAGGGAGTAAGGGAACTACCAATCAGAGCTTGCATTGATATAACGTTGTGGAAGACAATAGAATCGTTCATCAGTAGAACTACAGAAGCGCAACATTGGCAAGGTAACTTGACCTCCTCGGCACAAGAGAATGTGAATAAGAATGATATGAGAGGACAAAGACATCGTGTTAGGTAATGTGACATACAACGAGGAATTTACGAGGTCCGAACTGGCCAACGAGCTGCTGGAAAATGTGTAAATGCCCATACGGTGGAGTACATGAAAGGAAAGTGTAGCTGTGGAAAGTGGCAGGTGTGGAGAATACCTTGTTCACATGTGGTAGCTGTAGTGCGGATCGTGGTGATGATATATTTGATCTCGTTAATCGTGTGTATCACAAAGATGTTTAGGTGGAATAGTATATAGGGTTCTTCAATCCACTTAGACACCCAGATTATTAGGATTAATGTGAATGGACCTTAGAATGTGCCCGCAAGCGACTACTGCCTTGATCCCGTGGTTGTTACCGATGAGCCAAAATACCAAATCTGATGGATGTGCGTGAGCTAGATCAGGTAAGAGCATCCCGACGCTGCACAAATTGTGGCCAAACTGGCCATGACAGAAGAAACTGTACCACGAGCGTACTTGATGAATATTGTATTTTATTGTTCTTTACTTCTTGTTCACGTATTTTTATTGAGTTCTCACTCACTTTTAGATATTTTTCATTATTAGGAAGAAATTTGGGATGCAGAGAGATCCTCCCGGCCGGGTCAAAGTGTAGAAGTCCCATAGAATTCCATCAGGTCAGGGCAGTGTGTGCACCACATCCCACCCGACCGGGTGGGAACTGAAACTTACCAAAGACCTCTACCCGACTGGGTAGAGTGGTGTATAACAAGCTACCCGGTCGGGTGGCTTCCACGCGGGCTTCCAGACACTCACACCCGGTAGGGTAGAGTGTTGTATAACAAGCCTCTCGGCCGGGTGGCTTCCACGTGGGCTTCCAGAGACTCACCCCCGGCCTGGTGACTTGTCACCAAATCCCAACCAAATAGAAAATGCAAATAATCAAGCAGAAAATTCAATCAATCAACAAAATAAGCAACAAACATTATCTAACAATGTTGTATTTCTAGCATAGATAATTTGACAACTAACAAACTATCTATTTATAGGCAATAGGAGTGTATTTGCTTGGACCTTTGCCTTTGTTATCCCATTTCGACCTTCGTGAAAAAAGGCCTCTCAATGTTCGCCCGACACTTGACCCGGCAGATGGTGAATGTCATGGTTTTGGAATAACTTCCAGACCAGCATCCTCAGCATCATCCCCATCGGCCTCCTCATCAACCTCCATCTGTACACCAGGAAAATATAAATCAACGGATCCTCTGTGTAATATCCACGGCTCGTGAGATGTCTGCTCCACCGGCCAAGACTCTCATCGCTTGGGAAGATGTCTGCTCGACTGGCCAAAACTCCCATCCCTGGGAAAATGTCTGCTCGACTTGCCAAGGCTCCCATCCGTGGGACGGGGGAGGCACGAACTCAGGTTGGGGAGGGGGCGACATGAACTGGGGCTGAGGCTGTGACTGCAAATCGTGTGACATTCCGTGGCCACCTGTTCTCACATATTTTCTTCCAGTACACTGGGCTCTCGCAACAAAAGACATCGATGTATCGACATGCGTACGCTGAAAAAGAGGTTCGTCAATGCGACCACCCTCACCACAGATCCTAAGTGCATGTCCGACCATCTGTAGGATTTCCTGTATGTAAGGATCCGAACGGTCGGATCGACTCGCTTTGTGATATATGTGAGTAAGTGCTTCCAACTATTAAGAAAAATCAAAGTTATTCAAAATAAGCAAAAAGACAACACATATACAAATCAAATTATAACTTACCGCATAATGCTGCGATGAGGCAGACCTGCAATCCAGACTGCGACTGTACGCCAGGATGCCAGGCTGGTTGATATATGTAACAGTGATGGACCTATACCACCTCATGTATTCCTGTGTCATTTGCCCAGATAGGTCATCTACTGCAGGTTGCACCAGCTGGTGCCACATATCTTAATTATCAATGAACTTTCTATGCTTGGCATCCCAATCATTTCCTGCTTTTCCATGACGAGACACATTTATATGAGTAGTCATAAATGTCGTAGGCTAGAGCTCGGAAATATGCTGTGACAATCTAAATTGCCGCATAACTCTATGTGGCTCATATGGCTCCACGATATGCCAACATATCAGGAATGTGGTTGCCCTCCAAAAGCTCTCACCAGCAACGCAAAAATACGGCAACGTCCGCCCACTATAAGGCTACCGTATGAACTGAAGAAAGATTTTTTTTCGGATGTTAAAATGAATGATAACTTAACGTAACAATAAATTATAAAAAATCACATAAATGTACCTGCTGAGGCTACAACCGTGACAATTGCTCCCGATAGTGCTAGGTGCAATGTCGGGGAGATCTTGTCAAGCGCATAGGGTCACTCCACTTGACAATACCAAAAAAAAATCAAAATCGTTACAAGATATGATGCATAAACAATAAAGAATACTTAATCTACTTACGTGGATGCACCAGCAGTATAGTCGGTGTAGATAGGAGGATATAGAAACTCAGGTCATAGAATTGGAATTCGTTCTCAAGCCCAAAGCTGTAGAAGCACTAGGGGGCCACCAATATCATTCATCTGGTCACAGGCTGCTTCGCATAGATTATGATACAACACGGTCAGTGCTGTGCTGCCCCAGCTATACTGCGGAGCTACATCGTCGTCTTCTAACAATGTCATGTAAATCAATGACACCTTGCAGCTTGTGTCGTCGGGAAATATCAATCTACCCAATAAAACGAGCATATACATATGTGCCCGCTGATCTATGAACTCCAGAACCCGCTGATGAATGGGTTTACAATCCCATAGTCTACTCTCATATCTACGGACTTGCAAAGCCTTCAGCTCTTGGCCTGCCCAAATCCTTCGAGAAACGTGATCTCGCTGTAAAAATAACACTGAAGGATCCTCTGGGCCGCAAAACAATTGACCACTTCCTTCTGATGAACCAGCCATTATACAATTTCTAATAACTATTACCAAACACTATGTCAAAAATTTTCTAACAATAGTCAAACTCCAACAAACATAGGTAATTTTCTAACAACAATACTCAATTTTCTAACAATAATAACAATTTTCTAACAACAATAGTCAATTTACCAACAACAATAATAATTTACTGACAACAATACACAATTATATATTCTAAACTAACATGCACTACCATATAACATTTAATTAGCACACATATTCTAAACTAAACATATCATACAAACAATCCAATTCATATAAAAAAAAGAAGTCAATTTCTAACAATAATAGGCAATAAATAAATTTCAAACATATCAATAGTCAATTCTCTATTTATTTGTAAATCAATCTATGTTAACGAAAGATATCATTACTTCACTAAAAAATAAATAAACCATAACTATGTAAAAAGTTCTAAAAATGTCAAAATTAAACCATAACTATAAAAATAAAGATTGAATAACATACCTTTTGATGAAATTCAACAAGAATCGCCCAAGAATAGCCAAGAATCGCCAAAAATCGCCCAAGACCCACTTCAAAAATCGAAAGTCGAAAATGAAGAACAAAAGAACTGTTGTTGTGTTATACCTAACGAGGGAGACGCATGCGCTTCTACTACGCACTAACCTGATGCATCTTCATTAACGCACGAAACGACGTCGTTTCTTTTAGTAAACAACGCATCAGCCACATGCGTCTTCACACATTCAGCTGATGCATTTTTCCTCTTTTAAGAAGTTAAAAAAAAAGGTTCCTATTTTGGGAACCTTTTTTGTATATTTACCCAAATTAAGAATTTTGCCTCATCATCTCTTCTACATTCCCCAGTTGGTATGGTGAGTATCACTTCTGCTTTATGTGGCAAGAAAATTTCCCTCACCACCTGCTCATTCCACGTGCCTTTGTTTGTGAGTAACTCACTAACCTTCATATCTTTGTTCTTTGCCCTCTCCATCTACTCAGGACGTCTGTCTTTTAGTCCCAAAACCCAATTATCTTTAAAAACCCTTATATGTTGTACGTTCCCCACTCTCCATCCCATTCATTTCTCCACCACTTCTCAGCTTCCGATAATAGAGCGTCACACATATGAGCATTGTGTAAGAGTCGTACCCTCAATCAAATCAGTATTCTTTCACTACTTTGCCTTGAAGACTCGCTACCAGCGACCTCGGGTTGATGATCATTCTTCAAAGTTGTTTGGCTAGGAGAGCTTTGCTGAACCTATGCATATCCCTAAACTCTATGCCACTCTCTGCCTTTGGTCGACATACACTACTCCATCTCACCCAATGCACCTTCCTTTTTGTTTCGTTATCTCCCCACCAAAAAAGACGCTCTCATTTTATGAATGTCCTCACATATTTCCCTTTTTTTAACTTGAAACATTGCATTGCATATGTGCGTATCACTTATATTACTGCTTTCAATAATATCTCCTTACCTCCGTAAGAAAAATCTTTGAGTTGGTTCCACTCGAATATGCACCTTTGCAGCTGATCTTTAATATATCGAAATTGAAGACGTTTTTGACGAAGGGAGAGCATGGGGAGTCCTAGGTACATTTGTAGCCCTTTTTTGCATTCCCAACTCCTCTTTAACATCATATGCATCGTCATCTGATGCATTCGGGCTGAAAGAAAGAGATGATTTGTCAAAATTTATAACTTGCCTTGATGCACATTCATATTTTTTTAGAATCTCATGCACTTGTTGCGCATACTCCTTCTTTGCCTGGAAGAATAACACTCTGTTATCGGCAAAGAATAAGTGGGTGATATTCACCTCCTTAGGCACAATTGGCACTTCCCTAATCCTCTTCTCTCATTCCGCCTTTTGAATCAGAGATGAGAGCCCCTGAGCACATATAACAAATAGGAACGACGATAAGGGGTCTCCTTGTCGTAGGCCCCGCTTCGGCTTCACCTCCTCGTACACCTCGTCCATTCAAAAGAAAAGAAAAAGTCACAAATTTGACGTATCGCATCGTTAAATCACAAAAGCTTGGTGGAAACCACATTCTCCGCATCATCGCTTCCATGTATACCCATTCAACCTGATCATACGCATTGCTCATATCTATCTTCATCACCGCATACCCCGTTCTCCCTTGTAATCTTTGCATCCAATGTTGGCACTCGAAACATTGTAGGATGTTGTCCGTAATGAGGCATCCCTTTATGAATGCACTCTAAGCTTCGTCAATAACCTTCGCCAATACATTGTTTAGCCTGTTTGCTATACACTTGGCCATTATCTTGTATGCTGTATTGCATAGGTTTATCGGTCGGAACTCTGTGATTTTCTTTCGCCTTTTGATTTTCGGTATTAAGGAAATTAGAGTGTCATTCCAACCTTTCAAGTCACCCCTCTATTTAGCACATGCACGGCTTCATCTGTCATCTCATCTCCAATGGCCGGCCAAAGATGCTGAAAGAAACGGGCATTGAAGCCATCACTCGGTGCCTTTGTAGGATGCATCTCAAACACTGCTTCCTTTACCTCCTTCGTATCATATGGCCTTTCCAAATGATTTACATCATTCTCCTCTAGTTTCTCTCTTACGGCCTCATTACCACCCCAATGTCTTCCCGGGATGGATTGCTAGATGTGAAAAGTTGCGAGAAGATATTTTTTATTATTCCTGTCTTTTCTTCCTCTTCAATTCTCACTCCTCCTTGCTCATCTTCAAGCGTCTCAATTATGTTTTTCCTTCGTCTTTTCGATGTCTGCGCATGGAATGCCTTCGTATTCCTATCTCCATTTGCCAACCAATTCAATCTTGCTCGTTCTTTCCAATGGCAAGCCTCGGTTTCCTCAAAAATCTCAATTGCCTTAGTAATTTCGTGAAGTTGCTCGTGCATCCTTGTCTCCTTAATATTCTTTATAATATTCCGTCGCTGCTCATGCATTCTCTCCAACTTTCTTTCATCTATGTTGCATTTATCTCTCTCTATTCCTTAAGATAAGCTCCACATCTATTCAGCTTTCTCCTTATATTCCATTCTCTATTCAAAGATTTCCATTCACATAGGAGGTCCGGTACGAAATCCTTCTCCAGAAGCTACTTCTCTTCAAAGTGGAAATGTCTTCTAAATTTGGGCAAAAAAACTCTCATTCTCTTTCTCAGTTGTACAGAGGACTGGCATATGATCCGATCTGTAAAAGTCCAGGGCCATTGTTGAAGTGTTACCAAACATTTGTTACCATTCCTCATTGATCATGGATTTGTCCAATCGAGCAAGGATTGGGACGTCTAATCTCTTGTCGTGGTGCAGGCTTTCCTTCAAACGGCAATATAAGAGAACATCACGGAACTGCTCCATCTACATCGTGGTCGTGTCCTCCCCCTTGTTTCTCTGATTCTGTGACTATTTCGTTTAGATCCCCTCCAATGAGCCACGCCTTATCTATTCCATATTCCATATCAGACAACCTTCATAAGAGTTCCCATGAGAAGATCATTTTTCCACCATGTGGTTACCATAGAAACCAATATATCTCCATTTCTTCTCTCCCTTTCACCAAGCAGTCAATGTGACCCTCTGAGTATGACATATGTTCATGTCTAAAGATTCAGCCCACATAATCATTAATCCTCCGCTTCGCCCCTTTGCATCCACACAGAAAAAACCTTCCATTCCCAACGTTGTCCTCCACCAATTACATTGCCCCGCAGCAAGCCTAGTCTCACAAAGAAATACTAAGTTTGGGGTTGTTTTGGCGACTAGCGCCTCAACTTGTGGAATGCGCCCGTACTACCCAACTGCGCGCATTCCATATAAAGCAACTCATGATGATCGGCGGGAATTGCTTTGTCGATTTTTTTTATTTTTTTTGAGTTGGAACTAAAGAAATTTTATACTATTGCACCAGTCTAAAATCGAGCTGCATATTTAAGTAATACCTTTAAATCATGGATGGAAAATATAAATAGAGTGGAAGAAGCATATTACTGAATATAAATATATGATGATACAAGTATAAATCAAACCGTTCCAAACCATCACTCATGTTTCATTCCACTAGTACACGTCACACAATTAAGGTACAATGGACCCCGTATATTCTCCATTTTTTAAACACTAGACGAAATACTATTTATAACAGAAAATTCGACACACTCGACGTGTTACAATCATTTTTCTTCATAGCAAATAAGAATCCCAATTCCACCAACAGATGCATTTCAGTTAATACTCAATAGCAACAACAGCAATTTTTATTAAATCAAGAGATCAAAATCGTGACAGTATCAAATTTTCTTTCATAGTAGTGATAAGAAATGGCTGAAGCAGAATATGTTGCAAAGATCTTTTGTGGACTTCAACATGCCACACGTTATCGGGCCGGGTGGAGCAGTTGGCTCATTTGCCAAAATTCCATAGAACTGAAAATTTCTAACTCAACATATTTTCACCACCTTAGGACCTTACTCGTAGTAAAAAGAACACGTACCATGTTCGTGCTGTAGCAGGCCTTTGAGTTAGCCAACATAGATAACTTGTCGTACTACACACTAGATTGTGACTGCTATGAGGAAGTGGGGCCACCATATAGAGACGAGAAGAAGGGAGATAAGGGTTGAGCAGTCTGGAGTAGCATATTGGGTTCATTGAAGAAAAAGTTTCATGTTGAGGATCTATTGTTTTAGGAAGCTCAAGAAAGGTTGATAGGGTTGTTGCACAGCTTTTCTAACTCGGTTTCCAGAACTTTAAAAAGGTTTTGCTTCGTTCGCTTATAAATCCAAGCTTCAGCTTTCTGATCCCAGTCAAAACGAGACGGGCCACTGCAGAAGCAATTGAGACAGCAAGAATTTTAAACTAGAGAAGTGAAGAAAACTTTGTGCAAGACACATGGAAAAAGAAATTCAAAGTATTGAGCAAGGAGATTCCACATCATCATAATCGAGACATAACTCATTCGTTTACTCAGTGGAGCAGAATGTTGAGTCTTGAGCAAGCATGTCGACAGGCAATAACATATCTCCTCTAATCATGCAAACTAATATAGTACCAATCTACTCTCTATTCAATCTAATTGCTTAGTGAATATGATTTCTCAATATAAAAGCTTTGCCATGAAAAAAATCAACCAAAGAAAATTGCAGGCATGGATGGATGGGCTGGCCCCCTCTTCCCACCCAAAGCATTGACTTTCTTACATTTAGAAAATAATATAGCTAATTTTGATTAAATAGTCCTCTCAAAATTCGTTACATTTTTCTTCTCCTTCAGTTTTTCTTTTTCAAATTGCAGCTGCTTTCCCATGTTATTCTTCCTAGT
The DNA here is from genome assembly GCA_034509125.1 of Monilaria moniliformis. Classification (NCBI taxonomy): domain Eukaryota; kingdom Viridiplantae; phylum Streptophyta; class Magnoliopsida; order Caryophyllales; family Aizoaceae; genus Monilaria; species Monilaria moniliformis. The sequence continues at coordinate 8,558 of JAYDZE010008648.1, forward strand.
GGCAGACAATTAAGAAAAAAAAATCATGACCAATTCAAGCAAGGTTAAAATACTGTCAAGTTCAAAAACCTATTTAACAAATAAATAAAATAAACAGTTGATACAGACCTTTTTATTAAAGTTGGCATTCTTAAGAGAAAATGGGGTATTACATGTGTTAGTGTCCAAGAGCGCATGGGGCGTAAGAGTTAACACCATCCGAATCAAACTTGATGTTCACTATGATTAACTTACTCAATAAAGTACGTCAAACGAATGCACATGAATTCTTTAAATTATATGGTGTTTAGTTTTCAGCACATACATGACAGACCATTACAATCACACCCCAAAATGTCACATTTGCAAGATCCAGAACTAAAATTATAAGCCAAAGCAACAGTGATATTGGTTCCCAAGATCACACATCAAGACAGCATTCTGAAACCAGAAGGCTGTATCTCTGATTAAGTCGGAAACATCAATACCTCACTGGAGACGACATCCAAATCTGTCTATTTGGCGTTTGCTTGTTTATGACATAAGTCCCAAAATCCCCAAGCTTCAAAGTGAGGACCTCGTTCTGAAAAACAAACACATAATAGCATCATAAACTGTCAGAAAAACGTTACAAAAATCTAATCATCTCCCTGCAAGTTCATCCTTCTCACCCCATAGTCAATGTCAAATCCATCAATGTCCACAGAGTCACCATATTCCTACAACAGCCAATGAAACCATCAAAACACACAATAAACTCGTATTGTGAAATTAACTAATGACAGAGTATAAACACTTGCAACTGCATTTCATCATTGAGCAGAAGAGCCATTTTCAAATAGTATTCGATCAATTATGCATTAACCAACATTTGATTGATTCAATTCGAAAATACCACTTTTAAGTTGTTTCCAGCACTAATGTAACCTTAACCCTATCATTTCCGTTCTTATTTTATCAGTAAAATTCGCAGTAACATTTGATCCAAATTTCAAAAAATATATACCTCGAGCTTCTCAAGCAGATCATGGATGGTGGAATTAGCCAGTTTGTGATACTCTTCTTCCGTCAACAAAGAGCTGCACAAAAATACAAATGCACAATCCAAATCCCTCAGCTTAATACCAAAATATATTCTCAGTCATGTCTCAACCAAATAGAGCTGCCATTTCCTCAATGCCTATAACTAATAACTAGACAAACAAATTTTCAACATCAAACGTTTTCACTTAAACTATGACACCAAAATACCAATTCAATTAATTATTGATTCCTTTCCTAATCAATTAAAAGGAGAACAGAAATGAGTTCAAAAACAATCGCCGTAATCAAACTTTTTCCCCGATAAACAACAACTAATTTGGATTTTCACGCTCACCAATAGTTAACCGCGGTAGGTCCGTGAGATTCCTCCTCGGTGAGAGAGGAGAGACGGCGGCAGGAGATGCTATTGCACGAGAAATTTGGGCGCGAAGAACTTGCAGAAGTTGAAGGTTCAGCTGAGTAGTTAGAGAGAGAAAACAGCGATGAATTTTGCGTTGCTGCAGTTGAATAAGACGACGATTGTAGAGGGCTCAGAGCTCTCAAAACCATTCTTCTCAGCGATCGAATCGCCATATTTTCTCGATTTCTCGGTGCCGGAACAAGGGATCGAAGCTGAAATTTGATGCTGTTCTTATCTTGGGTTTGTTCCTTTCTTTGTTGGGCCTAATTTTTTATATGGGCCGAGTCAGGTGTAAGCTTCAATTAAGATTTTATTTAATTTCGAATTATAAATCAAAGTCAAAGCACATGACCATGAGCGTGCTTGGAGCTGCCTAGGGATGTCAATCGGGTCAACCCGTTCGGGTTCGGGCTATTCGGTGCAGGCTATTCGGGTTGCAATTTTGTCGGATCAGAAATTTACAGCCCTAACCCTAACCCTTTGGGTTTCGAGCTAACCCGTCGGGCCAATCGGGTTCAAAAAAAATTATGAATTTTTTAATTAATATATTAATTTTGATAATTGTATA
>JAYDZE010008659.1:0-10546 GCA_034509125.1 Monilaria moniliformis
TGGCCGAACTTTGAAGAATTTGTTTACAAGAAAATCTAAACGGGATAACAAAGGCAAAGGACCAAGCAAATACACACATAGTACCTATAAGTAGACAGTTTATTAGTTGTTTTTTTTCGTTTGTTGTTTTCGTTATGTACGAACATGATGTTTGTTGTTTATTTTGTTCTGTTGTTGTTTTTCTTATGTACGAATACAATGTTTGTTGTTTAGAAGGTGGAGTAGTTGGGAAAAAAGTGAGAAAAAAGAAGAGGAAAATGGATTAAAAACACCCACCCGCGACTGACACCCGACCGGGTGAAACTTGTGCCACAACGCACCCGGCTGGGTGCAACATTCTGTTCTCCAGACGCATCCACCCGGCAGGGTGGTGCCAAAAAGCATAACCACCCGGCCGGGTGCAACATTCTGTTCTCCAGAGGCATCCACCCGGCTGGGTGGTGCCGAAAATCATGACCACCCGGTCGGGTGCAACATTCTGTCTCATTTCCAAAACGCTGAAACGGCGTCGTTTCGGTAAATAGAAGTCTCATTTCGGAAATGAGTGAAGTCTCACCCACCACATGCGTTTTTCCTATTGTTGGAAGTTTAAAAAAAAAGGTTCCCATTTTGGGAACCTTTTTTGTAAATCCTCCTAAATATAGAATTTTAACGTTTTTTGCATACTAAAAAATGGTGCTATAATTACAAGAAAGCACATTAAAACCAAAATCCGGTCAAACTTGGTGAGTTTTTTTTTTTTTTTTTTGACAAATTTAAGAGAAGATTGAACTTAATGTGTATGCATATATAATTATAACAGGAAACGGTAGTCGTGTGGTTGTCGTTAAATGTTAACATTATTCAATATACCAAAAGTAGTAAACTATTGTGAAAAAATTTGTCACGCTACAGTCGTCCTAATTATATTCAACTAATTTTTTTATTATGTTTTTGTAATTACAAAATTAAACCTTAATTAGGATGGATGCATCAAATGTGCCTCAATTTAAAAATAAAATATACCCTGATTGAATGTGATCAATCCCTGATCAACAATAATAAAAATAATGATAATATCAAGTAAAAAAATATCATCATTAATGATAATTAACTTAATTAATACAAATATCAATTACATTAATATATATTTCTACATGTATATATAAATAATTAGTTTGCTTAAAGAATTCCATATTCAGACGCAATTTTAATATTTAATTTAATTTATTCAAAAAAGTTTTATGTAGTGTATTACTATTTTTTGTGATTACATTAGCTTTCTTGTTATAATTATATCTTTTTTAAAAAGTATAAAATACTTTAGAGCTTTATCTATATAACTGTGGTATATTTTTTAATTTATATTATCTATTATTGACCTAATTCAATAATTATTATCTTGCATCACATGGAAGAAAAATTTAGCCTAGTAATAGCTAAACCGAATTTAATTAATTTTGCAGAAATATCGATCTCACGGGAAACATGTGCAAGTGCGGGAAGCTGAGGCGGCAAGCTGGGGCCGGCGGCGGCAGGTCTATGGAACTACCGCGGCGCAGGTTGAGGTGAATCCTTGGAATGCACCCATTATGGGCTTTTCTCCGGTGGCACCACCGGTGCCCCATTTTAGACCATGTATGGTGTCATCCATCCGTCGACCAATCATTGATGTACACGTGGCCCAAGAACTTGTCTCCGCCGCGTGCTTGGCTGCGCCGCCTCACAACTCGCCGACCCATCCTTTTGGCATCCACATCACCGATATGTAAGCCTTTTATACTACACCAGCACAATATTTCCTCAACCTGACCTCCTACACATATGTAATTTTATACCTATAGGTTAAGCCGCCGGGCACAATGTATTTTTCGTCGCCACAATTCCCACCGACGGTGATAACATAACTCTCTTTACTTCGATTCTTGATATTTAATTCACTGCTTCCGTCAACTGTTTTAATTTCTTTCATGTTAGATTTTAATTTTTTTTGTTTCCCTGCAGAGATTTCCGCGGCAGCTCCGCCGGTCGGAGTACCGGCAGCTCAAACGGTGCCGCAACAGCCTACCAATGTTCATCCGGTGAGATTATTGTTGAAAGACATGGATCGAGAGGAAGAAATGGGAGAAAACATTGTTTTTGATTGAGTTCTTTTTCTTGCTTACATTGTTCTGTTTCCATCTCTTCTAAATAGACACCCACATTACATTCTTGGTTCTATAGAGAAGGTACACAAACACATTACATAAGCCCTAATACTAAACAAAGTAAGTTGACTTCTCTCCAAATCCCTTCTTTGTCTTGTACTGAGATCTTCCTGACTTGTTTCTTTTGTCTTGTTGTTTGCAGGTGCAGACTTCTAACAATTATTTGCTTTTCTTCCTAGATGATCTTTGGGTTTTTCCTTTGCTAAGCATGTATACACCTTGTCTTGATACGGGAATCTCCGGTTACAATTAAAATCGTGTCGCTCTACATTATGGGTCAGTGTCTTGTTAAATCAAATTACTTTCCAAAAACCAATTATCTAAGAACAAACTTATATATATATGACATCACCACCATGCACATCATACAACTTTCCAAAATTCAATTATCTAACAACAGACAAATCATCACGGTACTAGCTAAAATATTCAACTATATGTCTGAGTTAGGTTTGGCATCACAATACACATAATATGATATGTGACCCTAATTTATAAAATAAAATGCATATTTTCTTCCCAATTACATGATCTAACTATGTAGTAGTAGACAAATTAACATGTCATATACGTTTGGAAAGATTAGAATCCATTTTGGAAGAGTTCAAAAATACACACTATATATAGCTAACACATATAAACGGATTCCTCAACAGACGCCATGGGAGATGTTCTAAAGAAGCCGTGGCTGCCGCTACCTCTCGGACTAAAGCCGCCGTCGATCAACGGTGTGATGGTCGAACTACGACGCCAAGGCGTATAAAAAATACCTCCCACTTCGCCCTTGATAACCAACCTGCTTCCAGCTCCTCTTTTCCAATAACCAATAAATTTGTGAGTCGCCATAAATTCTATATTTGAAATTGTTTGCATGTTAATGACATAGTGATATGGAGGCCTAAGGAACTAAATATAGGAAAAGTAGTGCAAGATGCGTGTAATTGAGAGAAGATAGATAAGAAAAACGTAGTGTATTATATTTTTGTCGAAAGAATCGAGTACAAATCCTCCTAAAAGGTCCGCCACACCAAATGTCTAGGTGGGTTCCCAAGTTATACCAATTAATTCGACATCTGCTCCTTCTCTAACCTCAAGGGAATATTTATAGACCATAATACAAGACTCCTAAACCTACATTGACTCATCCTAACCTAAAGATAGACACAATATCTTTTTTTGATAAATGTTATCTTTTACAAAAGATAATACTAAAAGACAAAGACACCATGAAAAGATAAAGACAAACGAAAATATAAAGATCCATGATTATCTCTTAAGGAGATAACATGGTTTCCTACTAAACAAGCACTCGTAAAAGATAAGACTCGATCCTAATCTATCCGAACAATGGCTGGCCCGTTGTGGTCAGCTCATCAGGTGGGCCTTGTTGTTACCCATGCACAAGCAGTGCTGGGCCTGTCCAGTCCACTGCACCCAGTAGGAAGTGCGCCCGGCACCCACTGCTTGTGCGCCACCGGTGGCCAGTGCGTCTAGCGCCCAACGCCAGTGCCCCTGGTGGTCCTTTGCCCCTTCTTGCGCGTAGAAAGGCACCCCACGTGCGCGATAGATATCACATAGTGTGTTTGATTTTATCATTATGTGCAGGCTATTACGAGGAAGATTAGAGTGGAAAAGAAGCACCCAGAGATGGATGAAGATGTGTTGTAGTTAGCTTGCCTATTTTAAATATGAGATTCTGCTGCTTCTTTATATTAAGATTCCTCTATTGGTAGGCAGCTTCAAGAGTACAAGCAAGCATACTTGGAGAATTGTGAAATTAATATTAGAAAATTGGTAGATAATGATACGAACTAACTCGACACATCTTCATTCTTTTCATACATGATGATCTCCTGCTAATCCATTTTCACTAGTGCATAAATTGTTATGGTATGTGGCTTGTGTAATTGATTGTTTGATCACTCGAACATATAATAATAAAAAGGAAGGAACTAATTTGTGAATTTCAGCTATCTTTTTCATTTTACTCGTTTTGTTCAAGTAATGTAAGTAATGAAATGAGAATTTGTTGCAATTCGACAATTTAAATGAAATCTCCAGATTATAAGATACCAGAGAGCCTTAATTTCTACATATGATTGTTCGGACAATCTAAATTAATTTAAATATTGCTTCAAGGTACCCACAACCGTGCACAAAATGGGCCACAACAAAGGTGCGGGATGCGCGTTGCCGGAAGGTGTGCAGGGCTGCGTACCGCGGTATGGACCGCGGTTGTGGGCTGAGACGTGGGCCAAACCGCATGTGCGCGTGTGCCGCCTCATCGCCTACAAACCAATCACGCGAGCACGTGAGGCGTGTGCGGACTAGAATTAATATTTAATTTTTTTTGAAAAAACATCCGTCGGTCGTTAATTTATTTATTTTATTACTATTTTGTAAAGGATTTTTTAGTTATTTATTTTATTATTATTTCTTGAAATATCTACTGGGGACATATTTCCTCTTTTATAAAACATTTCTTCTCTCATTTCTCATCCCAATTCTTTCAATTCTCATCCATTTTTTTTTCATTTCACTTAATCCGACGAGACATTCAACGAGGAGGAACCCCTATGGGAGTTGTTGAGGGAGTTCACCGAGGCAAGCAACAACACAACGCAACGATGGCAACATCACTGCTAAGGATTTGTGTACAGAGGACGTACGAGCACCGAGAGAGTGAAAATATCGCACGACGCCTCATCGAGAACTATTTTTCCGACGAGTCACGAGAGGGTGCAACTATATTTCGTAGTCGGTTCCGTATGTGCAGATCGTTGTTCGTGCGCATAGCTGACACGTTTACGGTACGTGATGAGTTATTTCAGCAGCGCCCTAACAGTTGTGGACGCGGCGGACCCTTGACGCTGCTGACGTATTGCCCGACAGTGATACAACAGCTCATGTATGGTGGCTCTCAGGATCAGTTCGACGAGTACTTGTATATCACCGATACAACAGGGAGAGAGTGCCTTAGACCATTTTTTCACAGAGTCATCGAAGCATTCCATGATACATAATTGAGAAAGTCGACGGTGCAGGGTACCCAACAATTGTTGAATATGCACGAGAAGTGCCATGGTTTTTCCGAAATGCTACGCAGTATCGACTATATGCATTGGCAACAAAATAATTGTCTTGTAAGATGGAGAGGCGCTTACACCAGTGGATACAAGAGCTCACATTCAACGAGCATTCTTAATGCATTTGCTGACTTGAATTTATAGATCTGACATGCATTCTTTAGCGCTTCTGACTCCAACAATGACATCAACTTCCTAAATCATTCATCTATCTTCAACGAAGTATGCGCTGAAAAGGTACCAACTATCACATTCATGCCCAATTGTCGACTCCACAATATGAGCTACTATCTCGCTGATGGCATTTATTCGAAGTGGCCGGTGTTTGTCAAATCGGTTACGTGTTTGACTTAGCCAAAGAGAGCATTGTTTTTGCTCTAAGGCAAGAGGCAGCGCGATAGGATGTTGAGCGCGCTTTCGGTGTACTCCAATCACGTTGGACGATTGTTAAAGATTATCAACATGTATACAAATCATGGATCGTTGATGTAATGCATGCATGTATTATCCTGGATAACATGATAATCGAGGATGGAGGAGACGACGTAACTAATTTTGTCGATTATGAAGTTGTCTCTAGCTCGACAACCACCTACGATAACCCATCTCAAACTACACCGCTTAAATTCCGAGATTTTTAAAGTCGACGTGTCTATATCTTCATGGAGAACGAGTTCACAGACAACTCTTACAGGATCTCATCAAAGAAATTCTAGCACGCTATATCAATGGAAGAGTAATTTTTTTTATTTTAACTATATAATTTTTTTCCAATGATGTAGTGTTTTTAAAATTTATATTATGTAATTTTTTTAGTTTCAATTATAGAATTTTTTATTTTAATTATGTAATAACTAAACTTTAATTATTTATTTTAATTTTCAAAATATCATAATAAAAATAAATATATGAAATTGGAGATTAATGTAATATAAAGATGGACTAAAAAAGTAAGTAGTTGGATCATGAATAATTAAGGTATGATATGGTTTGTGGTTTGATGGTTGTTGGTGTTTATGGTACGGTATGAAAAATTATCATAATATATGAATAATTAAGAATAATGAAAGTATGATATGATTTGTGGTCTAAGTTTGTGGATGGCGTAACTAGTTTAGAAAAATTTAATATTTGGAGACCAAGTAAAGGCTCTATTCTATATTCTAAAAGCCCTTTTAGATATACGAATAATCTGGATTGCTTAATAGAATATTAAAAGAGAACCACAGCCCTAACTATTTCCACATACTTTTACACTATTATTGAGCCCATACTTGTACTTTAAGGATTAATGATAAATTGCTGGTTAAATTATAAGTTGGGCTCCGGCTCCAAAGAAGTTTATAGTATCTAAGATTACCATTAAATTATTCACTGCAACACACCATTTTAAAATTGGTGAAAAGGAGTGAATTATTTGGCAACTAACCCTACTATCCTAATATCTATTATCCTAAAATTAGGATTTTCGTTCTTCTTTCCTTTTCTTGTTTGTAATTAGGAAAAGTAAGAGCTACTATTAGATGGATCATGGTACACTCTGGTAAAATCCTCACTGGTACTCTATTGCAAAAATGTCGATGAAATTTAAACTTATAATGGTTGCAAATTCAACTACTTCATTCTAATAGTATAGTGTGGATGCCATCCTTTTCTTCAATATATTTGTCAAACGAATATATAAAATAATTTATAGAAACGGCGAATTTCGTGCAAACGCAATCAACGCTCGCAGTTGGACTGAGCTTCAAATTAAATTTGATGGTTCTAAATTAGAATCATAACTAACTGACCTTTTTCGCTTTAATTCCATTTGGAGATTTTCACAACAAAATAATGACACTTTTTTGACTACATCTTATTCATCTATAGAGATCGAGTCATCACTTTTCTCTTGCACTATTTTTGGGTTACACAACAATTTTTTCCCTTAAAATTTTACCCATGCAACACAGACAGAACATTAACTTTCTCTTATACTATTTATCTCTTATTTTTTATTTCTTTTATAATTTTAATTAAATTTTATTTGTGAAAAATAAATTAATCATATTAATTCAAAGAGAATTTTTTTTAAAAATAGAAAAAAGAAAAAGGTTTAAAAAAATTAAAGAAAAACGAAAAATATGGAAAAAATTTAAAAAATATGAGACAAATACATATTGTGGTAAGTGCGTGTTGAACCCAAGTGTAAGTAGAAAGAATTATTTTGCCACTAAGTCAAGAGCTTCTTTACATAATTAAACAATACATTTAATTAAATATAATTGACAACAATCACAATTTTTTTTTCAAAATGCATGCAGCGCACTCGCGCCTCACGGGAGCATAGCGGCAGGGATGGCTGAAGAGCCGCGGCCAAAGCTTGAGCCCTCGGCTCGCAGCTCTGCAACGGCAGCGGGCATAGGGCGGTATTGGCGGCGGCTCGCGCTGCGAACCGACGTTGCCGTTGCCCTTACATTTTTTTTTTTTTAATCCAAGGACGTTCCTTCTTATTCTTCGAAGTACTCCGAACAGAATTTTGTTGATGATTTTTTCACATCTTAGTTCTTATTTAATAATCTTGAAAATTATGGTAAAAATATATAAAGTAATCACATACATTATCCTCAATTGCATACTAATTACAAAACCATATTAATGAAAATGTTATCATTTCTTTACAAAATGATGAGGTGGACTCTTGGTAGATGGATTTATCGTATAAACACATACAAAATGACATTTTTTCATGATAACTATCATTTTTATTATAATAAAAATAAATAATTATCACTTTTTACCCGTCCACACGCAACGTCAGGCTGCACAGAGTTTTTGTCAGTAACAAATTAGTGTTACAAACTACCCAGAAACATAAAATTTTAAATAAAGAATGCGATTTAAGAAAGAATAATTAGAAATCTGGTGATAATCATGGTATAGTGAGAGTTTGGTGCTCCCTCCACTGGACATATTCATTACTCTCACATGCAGCTTTACAAAATGTCGTAATTTCATACCCCACATTTCTTTAATATCCTCAATCTCCGCATCACATTTCGCCAAGCATACCCAACATTTCAAGATTCATTCTTAGACATATCTCTCTCTCTCTATATATATAAATATATCAATCTTCACATCAACCAAATCAAATACCAGTTCAAGTTCTTGTTCATCCTCTCTTAGCACCAATGGCAACACTTGCCAAACAAATTACTTGTTTCTTTCTCATAATTTTATCCGCTTGTTGCCAAACTCAATCTAGAGAGAGCAAATTCTTCTCCAAATATGCTCACTTCAGCACAAACAATTATGTCACAGTACCTAGTAGTACTAATCTCAGAAAAGATGTGCACTCATCTCCAACTCCATCCTCAGCTCCCGCCACAAGCCAAATCAGCAGCGTCCCGGCGTCCTCCCCCATGGAGCCCAACTCCGGCTCCTCCACTTCCCCGTCCTCTACAACCCTACGTGATGAAGAGAGCCCGTCTCCGTCCCCCACAACACTAGGTGCCGAATATAGCCCAGCACCAACCCCTAGGATTACAGAGGCCGGAGAGAGCCCTTCCCCAGCCCCCACAATCCTAGGCACCGAGTACAGCCCGGCCCCTGCCACATCTGAGGATGAAATACCATATTATGGCCTCTATGGCAAGAACACCAATGAGGAAGAAGAGGAGAAATTCTCCACAGAAAATCCAGAGGAGCTCAACAACAACAGAGAAGCCTACACCTACACCAACGGCCGCGACTCAAGCAACAACAATGGCTTCTTGACTTCCAACTACAAGAGCTACTACAACACCAACAACGGCTACAATTCCAACGATGGCTACAAGAGTGAGCCACAGGGCCTGAGCGATACAAGAATAGAAGACAACAATAAGTACTACTACAACACGAAGCACGAAAACTACAGCCCGAGCGGGCACGAGAGCAAACTACAGGGGATGAGTGATACGAGATTAGAAGACAACAGTAAGTACTACTACAACACGGAGCACGAGAACTACAGTCCGGGCAGGCACGAGAGCCAACTACAAGGGATGAGCGATACGAGATTAGAAGACAACAACAAGTACTATTACGACAACGAGCCCAACAACTACCGCCCAAACGGGCACGAGAGAGAACCACAGGGAATGAGTGATACAAGAATAGAAGACAACGGTAAGCACTACAACGGGGTCGAGCAAGAGTACTACAGCCCGGAGGGGCGCGAAAACAACAATGAGGAGGGCTTCTACTACGGTGGGAGCTACAAGAAGTCGAAATACGAATTCGATTCAATGGAAGAGTATGAGAAACAGAAGGGATATGCAGATGTTCAACAAGAGTTCATTAATCCTTGAACGGTTTAAGCGTGTGTTTTTGGTGATTCTAAAGAAAGAATGAGAGAAAGTGAAGAGAGTGTGGTGTGAAAGCAAGCTTTACTTGCAATGGGGTTCTGTTGTAGACTAATACTTCCAACTTCTTTGCCTTCTTTGCTCTGTTTTTCCCATAGCATTGGGCGATTGCCAAGTTGATGAATGGAACTTCTTGCATTTGCATTGCTTGCAATTAAGCTCTGTTAATCCGTTTATCTTCGTGTATTTCAATCTCCTATTTCATTTTAACATATTCTATCATATGTGTGAAGTAATTATATGATTATATCATATTCTATATATGTGTTTAGATATTCGTTACTTTATGAATCATGCTGCCATGCGAGCAATCACGTAAAGGTGACTTCAACAAGAAGGAAGGCAGTAATCATTTCAAAACTAATATTTATCCACTGAAATAATATATACATGGGTGGAAGTCCGAATGAGAAGTCTCTTTTAAATTGAACGTGAGAATCATTCCTAGGTACTGTCAATCAGGAAGATCTATAGTAAATGATCACCTGGGTTTAATTCCTATGAAGGGTGACGATTTCATTTTATTTTTTTAGTACCGTTAATTTCATAGAAATGGAGTGACTATATATGTGCAGTATAGACTTTTTACGAAAAATATAGTTGTATTTCAGTACGTGAATTTGATGAATGAAGCTTGCATTCCATGAAATAATACTACGCTAACTACAAAACCTATTTGTTAGGAAAAACCCAAAGCGTCCTGTCTGAAAAATCAACCAAATTTACTGAGATATTATTCACATCCAAAGAGAGCAGGGGAATTGCACTAAAACTTAAAAAGAAACATTCCAACAGTGAAGGTTCTGCCCCCAAAACCCCCCCCCCAAAAAAAAAAAAAGGAGTTGGTGCGGTGATGCTTGAGAAAACATCCATGTGTATCAAT